>VZUA01007130.1:4283-18102 GCA_013401035.1 Horornis vulcanius
GGTGCTCACTAACTGCTGATAGAGCCCAGCGACACTTCGCTGGTGATGGCCAGATCCTGCTAGAATGATAAAATACAAATGGGTACAGACAAATGTTTTCCATAAATTATAGTTGTAAGTAAAGTCTTCTCTTCTGAGACAAATGCTTCCAGCTTCCTGAGCTCAACAATTATTTTCAGAATTGAGTACCGACTATGGGAGGTTTAGTGCAAGAGCTGCAAAGAGTTCAGTTCACCTACTCAGTGACCAAGTTTTCCATCACAGCATTGTTATATTGATTGTCATCCCAATGCTTTGTTTAAACACTAATGGATCAGTCATGATCTGCAATGCACATTTACACAGAAGCGTTTTGCTATTTCTCTGTTCTCCAGGACTCTTCATCAGACACCAGATATAAATAGACCAGCATTTTGTAAACAAGCACATACCCTGATCTGAAAAGTAAAATTTACTGCTTTTATGTTATTTGAGGTTTCTAATTATTTCAATAGGCAGTAAGTCTGAAGGCTGATATAAAATTCTGTCTTCTGCCCACCTTAGGAACTGGGCAAACATCAGTGTGGTAAGTACTGATAGCATTTGATCAAAGGAGTTTGTGCTGGGAAGAACTCAATGTACTTATTATGTAGTCAATGTACTTACTCTTTGTCCTGTCCCTCTGCTTTCCTCCCAAACCCTGAAAACATTTGCAACTCCCAGTCTCTCTCTCAAAAAAAAGGGAAAAGTCTTGTGAAAAGTCACAGATCATCATCATGTGATGTTCAAAATAGTTTCTGAAGCAGAATACTGTGGGCATCAGATGCAGCTGGAAGATGTACAACTGATTTTAATTACAGCATTATTCCAGGAGCAATATCCAGAGTCCAGAGGTCACACAGGTCCTTGATCTTCGACCTGCAGCCTTATCCTCCTGTGAATCTGCCATCTCAGCAGTAATTAACACACTTGGAAGTCTGCATCATCTGTGACGTATGTTTAAGTTCACTGCAGCTGCATGAAAGCCCATCATCTGAGCCTTTCACTCTTCCATTCCTGCAAGCCTTTCACTCTTTGCCAAGCAACTGAAAGACACAGGCCTTTAAAGTATTCAGAGGTCTTCAATTTAAGCAGCAAGTATTGAAAACACTAGAAATCCCTGCCGTGGAGGTCTCGGTTTGGCTCTGTAGGACACCACACAAACAACCATCACAAGCTGTGGCTTGCACTCTGAGCAGCAACAATCAATCACTGAATAGTAACTTGTGAGGCACTGCTTGATAGCAGCTTCAAAACCAGCTAAGTTACTATGGCCAGATCTACTAAAAGCTGCACTCAGGAGTAGGAGATACTCCCAGGGAAAAGGAGGGGAAAACAAAGACTGGGGAAATGAGAAAGAGCAAATTGGTAAGGTTAGAGAGAAATCAAACAATAACAACACCCCACATACATGTATGTTCAAATGTATTTAAATTTGTCAACACAACTGTTCTTCAGTACCTGCTCTGATTTTCACAAGACAAGCAATTATAAAAGCCTGCAATCAAAAGTGCAATGAGAGCAAACATGAAGAGTGCCACAGCCAAATTTGCACTGTTGCACAAGGGCTGGCTAGATAGAAACACCTTTAGCAGTAAAGAGACAGTGTTTGCTTTGTAGCAACAGCTAAATAAGCTCATTTGATTTCTTGAATGCTGTTTTTGTTGCAGGACAGTAATGGATCAGTGAATATGTGATAACAAATGATGTGATTCCAGGATGTCAAACTGCCCCACGGCGAAGTAGCTTTAAACTTCCTCTTCACATGATCAGATTAACACTCAGGCCTACATAAAAGTTTAGTTCACAAGTTCACTTTCATCCACGGGTTCACGTGTTTAAAAAAAATAGAGACTCTGGCTTTCTCAGGGATAGTTTAGGAAGTTATCCTGCCTCTTCCAGCAGCATTATCCCACGAGAAACCAGATGGGAATTTTTCTCTCTTCCATCTCACAGACCACAGCTATCCTTCTCCACTTAGTCCCCTTTATTTTATAATTTCTACCAAACTCATTCACATCCTCCTGTGTTTTCATCTTTCCAGAGCTCCCTTGAGCAGCCCTGCGAAAGCTACAAAAGGAATGCAGAACAATTCCTTGTGTGGATGTGATGAACCAAGCTGAGCTGAACTTTGCTTAGTTTGGCAGATATTCACAGTATTATAAAAACTGCTTTCCCAACCACTCAGTTTGCAAAAGTCTCTCTCCCCCACAATCTAAGACAAAGACTGTCAGCGCATCATTCTGCAATGACTGAGTAATTGCAAAATATTTCAGATCCTTGGATATTCCCCTGTATGAAAGCACTTGGGAAGCTGCCGTTTAGCATTTAGCTGTAAAACCTGCAGGGCTTCTGTGGATAGAGAGTCTTTCCCCCAAAACTTATTACAAATGTTCAGAAAAGGTAATCTTAAGTAGGGTCAAACTATTTTGTTTCTACTTGGTATGTCAGATATAAGGTTAATGAGCAGAGAATTAATTTTTGACAGAAAAAAAATTTAGACCACTCAGCCTAATGGAAAATAATAGTAAATTCTTTTAAAAATTACTAATTGAAAGGCAGGTGTTGAACACTTGCTCTGCCTCCTTAAAATACCAAGTTTCATTCAAAGAGCCTGAAATAGCATGAAGATATTGCCCAGTCATCTCTTTTTTTTTCTATATATTTATATTTATAGCTCCTACTACGCCTCAGATAATACTGTTTTAAACAAGAACCAAGTTCCACTTGCTACCTTGTCCATTCTTTTATTCCCCAGCTCCCAGCAGTTGAGAAGCTGACTGTATCACCTCTTCTAGCAGGATCTGGCCATCACCAGCGAAGTGTCCCTGGGCTCTATCAGCAGTTAGTGAGCACTGCCATGCAACAGATCCCCTGCTTTTAACACCTCTGTTTACATGCCCAAAGGAAAAAGAAGTATTATTCAAAGTATTTTCTTTGAATTTACCTACCATGAAGGAATAGGTGGACTAAAGATCATCCAACCAGAAATTGTGGCTGCTGTTATTGTGTGCCAGTAGCCTGCTTGCTCTGCCTGCAAGTTGGCTCGGTTCAGGAGTTATGAGGCAGTACATGTTCCATGAACTGGGCACAGACCTGGCAGAGCCCACGCCTTCCTGTGCATGGAGAACTGGGCAGGACCCATTTCTGGAACTCACCTTCTGCTGGGCCACTGCTTGGAGGTCACAGCAGCAACATGCTTCTCCTTGTTATCTAACAATTTCCTTAGATATTACCCTGTTAGATCAGAAAAAGCTCGTGCTTATCTAAAAACCTGGATTTCTGGACAACACCCTGAGAGAGTACCTCCTGAAATGACCTAAGGAACAGAGCTCTCTTTCAGAAAAACTGCTGAAAGCAGTATTTGACCAGAGTTTCCAGATTCTTGGGGATCCACAGCTGCTTCTAAGGGTCCTGAGAAGGCAACTACAGAGAGAGAGTTGTCTGGCTAGCATTCAAGTATGTTTTTGCAAACCATGTAAGAGTTTCCACTACTACAGGAAATTTTTACAGGATCCACAAATCCTATTTGGAAACCACAGATTTAAAACATATCCTCCAGTAAACAAGAGTTTTACTGTTAAATATACCCAGGAAGTTTCTCAATATCTTTTTCTCAGCCTGTTTGGTTTCTTTGGATGTAGAATTCTTGCCAGTCTGCCTGTCAAAAAGGAAGGTATTTTGATAGATCCATACCATCATTACAAGACACAACAGCAATATATTCATTATGGGCAGTAAATATGGGGTGCAGTCTCCTCACAGTTGAACTGTCTGCTCCCACCAGCATACTGTCCATTGCAAAAGGAGAAGGAAAAAACCCTACATGAGCAAAACTGAGAAGGTGATAAAGAAATGCGGTAACACTTACGGTCAAGTCCGTTGATGTATCTCATTGTAATTTCACAGTGCCCCCAAACTGCACTGACTATGGGGTAAAGTTTTTTCCCTTTCAGTCCCCTGAAGGCCACTCCAAGATACTGTCCATCGACCATGAAGCTAAGCGTCCCTTCATCCATATCCAAAACCACCAGTAAGGAGTCTGGGAGTACAAAAGACTCATCCGGTTCCAAAAAGACAGGGTACGTGACCCCAGGCTGGTTTTTACAGTTGTGGTAGAGTTTGTTGCGCCCCAGATCCCAGCCCCAGGATTCACTATTGCTACCAACCAAGGACGTGTATCCCACTGAGTGCAGCGGCGCGTCGGCCGTGGAGACGCCCACCACGGCGTGAGTCCCCCGCTGCCTCGTGGGCCAGTGGATCTGCCACACGTGCAGGCCCCGCGTGTAGCCCACCTTGCCCCGGATGCAATCCGTGCTTTGGGCCACCGGGTGTCTGTGAAAAGTCAGTTTATCGTCTTCTTTTACAAAGATATTTAACGAGCGATCTTCGTTATTCCACGCGTGTTTGTACTGGACCTCCAGCTTGGCAGGCGGCATGTCCAACAGCATGTCCAGGCGTGCGGGCTTGCAAAAATCCGGGCCTCTCAGCTCTCGTTTCACGGGTCTATAAGGGGGCTCCCTCACATCCACAGACTTTATGCTCCCTGAGATTTTCTGGCCCATTGCTTGGCTGCAGGTTTACAAAGGAGAAAGAAAAGTTGACTTTGGCCCAACGTCACCTCATGAAAGCACCGTTACACTGAGCCAGTGACCTGACAAGCTGACTGGATTTACTCCTTCTGTTTGGAGTTTTTTAGCAGCAATGTTTTCAGAGTAAAAAAGGCTCCTGAAAGAAAGCAGAAAGTTTCCAGTTAGTTTAAGAAAGCCAACAGAAAACCCACAGCATATTTTTGAAGGGCTTCTTCTCATCCCTAGGAGCTATTTTAAACACCAGAGCTAAATTCACTCCTCCTTGCGCAGCGTCGTGCAGCGCTAACCAGGCTGCCAGCAGGATGCGGAGCCCACCAGCGCACAGAGTGCAGACAGTCATTTCCTCCAATTCATGATAGGATGCAGACGTTCCCCACCTTCTGCCCTTCCACCTATTTTGTCTGGCCAAGTCCACAGCAGGCCCAAAGCAGACAGATGCTGTTCCCCAACAACAGTGATAAATTTCATGTGCAGCGGTAGCTTCACTTTCACTTGTGCTTTTGGCTCAGTCTCAGACACACTCTAGGTCAGAATCTTTTATTTCCAGACATGCTCTGTCCTGGGCCCTGGTGACAGAGACTTCAGCTTCTCCTCCCCCATTAAAACAAATGCAGCCGACAGCAAGTGGCAGCAAAATTTAAATGTTTCTTTTTAACTTACCCTGGCATTAAATAAAAGGATAAAAACATCAAAAATTCATCAATTTTGGTGGGGTTTTTTAATAAAGGAGCTTAAAAAAAAAAAAAAAAAAAAAAAAAAAGAAAGGAAGGAAGGAATCAGGAAAAGGAGCCATGGAGGGACAAATGAAGAATGGCAGTTTTAGTTCTTTGGCAGACATTTCTAATGGGCAGCTACTGCAACTGGGGATGTTCCTGATGCTAATAGACAGCAGGCTAATTCACAGTTCCTGTATTTCAGTATTCAGCTGACCTGGAACACAGTAAGACACATTATGGGGAATACAAGATTTTGAGATGTATTATTTCTCTGCTTCCACAGACAAACAGGGCAAAAAAGCACCAGGTAAAGCTTCTCTGTAGCCTGGATAAGTTAGATTTGTTCACATTTTAGAGCTCAGGTAGAGTGTAGAGATAAATCAAGAACCTCTGAAATACTAAAGGAATTAAAATTTAGACAGAGTCCTATAAACTCAAATAGGTGATTGGCATGGGATCAAATAGAGTATCTTCAGCAGCAGACATACTTCTGTCCTCTAGCAAAATCAGTGCCAAGTCCAGGAATGCTCAAATATAGCAGAGTAGACCCACTCTGTTTATTTATTGACAGAGTGATGACATGCTTCAAGAAACAAAAAATCTCCACATTCTCAAGTGCCCAGGTGATGGTTGTCATAAAATACCAAACAGCAGATGGGCAGAAATGTTCTTGCAAAAAACATCCTGCAAGATTTCACTTGGTAAGTCATGCCCATATTCTTCCTTTTCAAGAATTTCTACTCCAAACACACAGTCCCCTTCCAAAGATAATGTCTGAAAGAAGACAAGAAACATGTATGCACAATAAAAGGGAACCAAAAGAAGTTTAGGAAAAAAACCCTGTAAAATTTACCATCCAACCGAGTTTGAGAAGTGAATGAAGTTCTCTTATTATTTCCAATGGCAAATAGCATGTAAAGTATTTTCTGTGTGTATTAAAAAGAGAAAATGAAACCACATATGTTATATGAAAGTCTTCTTTAAAAAAAAAAGAAAGAAGTACAAAGGTGATTTTTTAAAACCACGTGACAGTTAAGTTACTATAGGAAAATATTTTCTGGTGGCTGGTTCCTACAAGGATATATGCACACACATCAGTGTAAAAGAACCAACTCATTGCAACTACTTTTAATATTTAAAAATAAAACAATATACCTAAGCATCCAACCCCCTCATATCACATTTGCAGAAGACTCATAATTCACAGTAGCTCTCCATGTGAGGTCAACTTGTATGATCCCCCTTATTCCTTTCCAAACCATGTAAAAGGAATCCAAAACTTTAAACAGCAATTACATTTAAGTTGATGCTTCCCATTTCCAGTAGTGGAGAAGCACTCATGGGTTGTTTCAAGGCTATGATGACAATTTGGCCCAGCAAAGCAAGTTCCATTCTTTAGTCCACACCTGTCATCCCAGGAGAAATTAAATAATGACACTAATACACAGGAAAGCAACAGGACTAAATGTTAGAAGCAAACTTTCATAGGAGGACACATGTTCAGGGATTGCATAATTCCTTTTAAAAAGTGATTATCTGAGTTTGAAAGGAAATGAAAAGGGAAAACACCAGACTTTCAAAGGGAACTTCAGTGATTTCCATTTGAGATTTAGCTCTACATGCCTTTGAACATTTCTACTTTAAAGCACAGGACAATTGCCACATTCCTTTCAGGGTGCTGAGGGGAGACAGGCGGGGAAGTCCTCAGTGCATCCTGCTGTATCACTTCCTAATCACATGAGAAACTAAACTTGGCACAGATGTTTGCCTGGCAAATCACCAAGAAATTATAAACACTGAATTGACTCACTTGGCAAGCCACAGACATTCTTCCTCATGTGCCCCAAACTGCAACAATTAGACTGCTAATAGATCAGTAATTCAGAGGAGTAAAATGCATCATTATGAGTACCTTGATAATACACACAACCGTGCCTGCACTCTGGGATGCCCTCAGTAAGTACTTGGATTTGAAACTATCTTACAATATTAGGTCTTTCATCATACATGAACATTACCACATAAATTCATTATATACTGGAATATTTTGCCAAATAACTTTGTATGGACATAGTATGGAACAAGAGTGCAAAAATCTTACAGATAGGCAACTCTGGTTGCTGGAGCTGAGTAGTAGCTGAGAAGAATACTTTATGTGAGGAGCAGCCTTGCCTCCCAACCCAGGCAGCAACCATGTGAGCTCCACAGGGAGCAACTCATCCATGAAGTCCTCCTGGCAGCTCACAACAGTCCCCTTGGGTGCCTGCAGGAGCAATGTGTCTCAAAGGCCAGATCATCCATTGCCTTGCCTGTGTCCTGTCCTTTCACACCAAGCCGATGGCAGAGAGCCAGCTGAGGCATGGAACAGCAGGGAAGCACCGCTCTGCCCTCCACCCTATCAGGAGCTGCTGTTGGAGGGACACAGCTCACCAGGGCCCAGCCCATCTCCACCAACAAAATCCTCTCTACTTCCCTCCCTACAGGTCACACACTTGCAGCACAGAAGCCTCAGGAAAGTCGTACTTGCCCCACTTCTACTATGGGGATCTGCAGGCAGCTTCTCCTCACACCAGCAGCTGTGGGAAAGTCGTGCACACCCCCAGGGAGGGAAGGGGAGTGACAATTCATCTGGCAAAGGTACCCCAGACCGGCTTCCTGTCTGCAGCACTGCGTGAATACACCACACAGCATTACCAAAAGCTGTGGGTTAGGGACAAAAGATTATTCCTGTCAGACTCGTTAGTGTTCAACCCACTTACAGAAATATTTGGTTGTAAAACCTCCATACAGTCTCCTGAGTTAATAAAAACTTGTCAAAGCACAATGTCATTCGACTGCTCTTTTCACAATCTTACACCTCATAGAGAAATTTAGATTTCCTTGCCTAAATCTTCTCACCAGATACATAAATATTCAGGAAGAACATTAATTTTCACTGTATAGCTTTGCTTTGAAGGTTTTCCCAAAACTTTGCTCTTCCAGTAATTTCAAACCGCTACAGGAGTTAAGAAACAAAATATTTGAAACTGATTTAATATATGACCTCTCCATTACACTGGTTTAGCAACTAACACTAAATTTCACCACTTATCCCTGTGTGAGAAGACTTAGTTTTTGCAGCCTAAATAATTTCTGTCTCACAGTTTCCCACTCATGCTGAGCTTTATCAAGCTACAATGATTATAGTAAATGTACTGTACAGGAACAATACAACTCCAAACAGGAAAAGTGTGTCAATGTCACTTAGCAGTGTCTTCATTCAGACTGCTAAAATATTTAGGGAAATTATTCATAATAAAACCACAAATTACAATTACTACAGAAAGGCTTGCTGGGACATCACTTTGCTGTAATTAAATAGAGTGCATTTCTTAAGTTTGGTATGTTGGCATCAGTAGAACATAACTGAAAAGAAACATGCTTTTGGCAAAGTCAGCTTTCAGCATTCATAGTGGTATTTCCCTCTGGATCACAAACTAGACACGCAGGAAGCTTGACAAACACGCATAAGAAATGACAACACATAAACGCAATTCAAAACTACACTAGGAACACGTTAAGGCTCAGGTTAATCCTCCTAAAATGACACTTACCCAAAGAGTGAGAAGCAGAAGGTGAGTCCCAGCTAATGACACTGACCAGTGAAAATGGCTATGAGAAAATGCAGGGAAGGAGATGCCTCTATCCAACAGCATTGCCAATGCCTACAGAGCAGTTCTCACTCTTTCTGCTATTGGCCCTCACTCTTTTTCTCTTCCTGCAGCCAGACCTCAGTGCCACCTCCCATGCCAACGTGGGCTTTATCACCAGCCAGCCTGGACTCCTGAATGCCAAGAGGCAGCAGGAGGCTCTGAACCAAGGCCACCCCTCTGTGGGCACCAAAACTGCGGGTTCCCCAGATGCCTGAACAGAACAGATACAGCGTCTGAACACACCGAATTAACTCCAGTCCCAAAGTCCCTACAGAAGGATTAGGAAGAAGAAAAACAAATGATATGCTGTGCTGGGCAGATCGATGAAAAGGGTTTATACATGTTCAAGGACAAGGACTTTTACCCCCACCCAGACAATGTGAAGGCACAAGGCCCAGTGTCCATCGACTTTGTTCCCAGTGTGCAAACAGCTACATAACCATGACAACACTGTTTTGAGGGTGATAATGAATTAAGCACATTTTTGGCACTTAAAAAGACTGGGTAGCTTGGATTCAACTATAGATCCTGGCATCCAACATTGTTCGAAATGGGCAATAAATCAACAATGTTGGCTTCCTTTGTCAAACTGGGAATATGCAATAACAACGCAACCAGACAAAAATGCTTGGCTATTCTAAGCTCTCCTGTGCTGCAGACAAAAGTTGATGCTGCGTGCACACTTAGCAAGTGACATTTAATATGTGGGACGAATAATGCAGCAGTAAGTCATGACTTCTTCGATTCCTGAAAGGAATGCAAATCCTGAAAATCCCAAGGACATTCCTCCATAAAGAGTAACTTGTTTTGTAATGTTACAAAAATGTAATTGTTTCAAAATTCAGGATAAGCTCGTTATTAAAAAAGACTGTGCATTTAGCTGCTTGGAATTAGAATAATCTGAAATACCATACCATCTGTACCATCTGACTTAAAAGCAGTTTAGTCATATGATGAAGAATGCAGAAAGAATCCTGAGTAGTAATGAATACAGCGGAATGTGTATTTTTAAATACTTCCATCTACTGTATTTTGGAACGGAGGTGACTTGAGGTTTTGGGTTGGTTTTATGCCTTCCTCTCTCTGCATGTGTTTCTGTAATTCTCCCCTTTCATGCTAAAAGTTGGTTTTAGATGAAGACATTTCTATTCTGAAGAAACATGAACTGAAAATACTTCAAGTCTGTAAACAGTTTTTCTGTGTAATTACTTCTCAGAATACAGCAATGCAATTTGAAAAGCAAATATAGTGAAACAATACAACAAAAATTACTTTTTTTTACTATGCAAGTACTTTTAAAAGTAGCAATATTTCAGTTCTAAAGTTCCTGAAAGGAAACAGCACTTTTCTTTCCAGGGTATATAACAGAAATACCCTTGCGATCCCACAATTACCATAAGGGTACAGATGTTCAAGCTGCTACATCCTTTCTAACACCCCTTCCTAGTCATTCTTCCCTTTTGTCTTCAGCCACCTGCATTCAAATGCCCTTAAAACAGGTCTGCCTCAGAAACTAAAGTGAGTAAAATCCAGTTTTATTTTGTCAGGTTATGTTCAGGTGAATAAGCCCTCTGATCTAGAATATCAGACAGTTATGTTAATATTTGCTCTGGCAAAAGGAAAGAGAGAGAGAGAGACAAAAAAATTAAAATCCCAAAGGCTGAACCATCTATTGGGCAGCAGTCCAAACCATGGAGCAAATTTCCACAGTCACTTCAAGCTGCCCTAAGGGGCACAGCTGAACTTCATGTCTGAATTCAGCACAGGCATCAGCTCCTGCGTACTTGTTCCTCTCCAAAATCATTCATCTTTCACCCTTCAGCCATCCCTCTGTCACAGTGAGTACTGTCCTATTTTTCCCATACAGTTGATGTGACCATTTTTAATATTCAAGTGTCAGGGTTATATTAAAAGAGCAAAGTAACACATGAAAAAGGCTTAATACTAAATTGAAAATTATGTTTTCAGCTCCACTTTGCATTTTACAGGATCATTTGCCATTTTATATTTCTACTCACCGTGCTTCACCAAGTAAGTAATACCAATCGGTGTCACACATGTGAGATTTAAAGCTCAAGGAATAATTAAATTTTGATATTGCAATTTCTCACCAGTCATTACTACTTTTCAACAGCCTAACCCTTTTCTTTTTAGACAATTCATTTTACATATTACCTCTACAGCTTTGTACAGAGGATCAACAGCCCTACAGCTTCAGTTTCAAAATCAGAACCCCCATTAAGTGACAGCCTCAAAATGTCGCTGAATACATTCCCACTGCCTTTCTTTTACTGCCATTCCTTTTGCTGTAATGTACAGTGGAGCCAGTTGGCCTTTAAAATGAAATAAGTTAAAAGCCATAAATAAGAGAAATATTCCTGGAAAGCATCATTCCTCAGTCTAGCCAGTTGCAAATCCCAGGGAATGTGCCAGAGATGATCCCTGAGCAGACTGAGGGAAGGCCTGCAGATGGTAGAAAGTGACAATCAGACAGACGAGAGCTCCTCTGTCTTGACAGAATTGTTCACCAGAACTTTATTGCAACTGCAGAAACTGTAATATCACATGGGAGTGAAATCTTGGCCCCTCAGCTCAAGCTTCATTCTTTGATTGTGTCAGTGTTTTCCAAGCTTGGCGAGCCTTTGTAAATCACAAGGAAGCCTCAGTCTGCAACTGGTTTTCTAGGAGAAGTACCATGGTAACAATGGGGATAAGGAGGAACACTCACTAGTAGCAGCTTTGTGGGCATCTACAACATCACAAGGCTACTGTAGATTTGCCAGACTCCACAAGAGATGGCTCCACTCTCCCAGTGCCTGTCTGTACATTCTGCAATGCATGATTCTAGAGCCTTGCCTCAGTACCATTTATAAAAAGACATTCACTAACAGCTTAAAATTCGCAATGCTTCTGGATTGACCAGGATACTTTTGTCATCTTCTTTTGCATCCAAGTCTTACTTTGTTTAATTCCCATTTGGACTGAAGCAGCAGTGTACAAACAATACCTGTGAGATGTGCTCAGCTGAAGCAGCCCAACAGAGGCAGTTCCTGATGTGACCTGGATGACTTTAATTTAACTTCCAGCAGTGCTACAAAAGTCCAGCGACACAAAGATACCGTACCTCTGGCTAAACACAGCAAACAAGAGCTGAAGATACTCTTCCCCTTGTGAACTGAACAGACTGATGTAGAAGAGATGCCCCAAAAGGCTGCCTGGACAAACCACAGGTGGACACAAATGCACTCAGGGGCCAGGCCAATTCCCCCCACTCAGGGCTGCACAGTGAGAGGGGGAGGGCAAGGCTGGAGGGAACCCAGCCATTGTTCTTGCACAAACATGCAGGAGATGAACGCATGAGAACAAGTTTGATGCTGAACAAAAGCGTATTTTGTTTAATAGGAAAATGGACTTACACAATCACACCATCTGTATCCCTCCTAATCCTTCCCCCTCAGCTACTTCAGTCAATAGCCACCCTCAGCCAAGCCTGACAGAGCAGCAGCAGGCTCAAGAATAAGTTCCTACAGGACAGGACAGGACAGACATCCTGGAAGTGAGCACATGGAACACCAGGCTGGGCTGCGAGGCCACATCTTGCCAAGAAATGATGAGAACGAGCTCACATCAAAACTGTAACTGCAGACAGTGTCCTGAAGATTTCATGTCAAGTCAGCCACAAGACACAAAACCAGGAAGCAATGCTTCATCAGTCCCACAGTTCCTTCTTTTAAACAACAGAAATTAAGTAAACACACTTCACATATGTTAAGGAAACATCATGACAAAATCAGATTGCACAGCTGATTCTGTATTTCCCAGGTGAGGCAACGAATCAAGTTTCTTTGGAGTGCTGACAAAAAGACAAAATGACAAAACAACTTCCTGTTAAACAAATAAATGGTTTTGCAAAACCCCACATTTTTTAAGCAACAGCAATGAATTTCATCTGTTTCAAACACCAGCCACGGCTAAAGCCCATCTGTCAGTAGAGAACAATTGCACAGACAAGTGGAGATGATGGAGAAAGTAATACCACAGAAACAAACTGCCTAAGCTCTAAGCAACAGAATTGATTTTCCTCAGGCTTATAAAAGCTTTCCCAATTTACCAAGTAGTATTTTTGTATCTGTTTTTTATTCATTTAGGAAATTAGGGAAACAGTGCCCTTGGTAATGCAGAAGAGGCTGAGAAAAGGCACAGGGCTTTAAGGAGTTAAAAGATTCACACCTATCCTTAGAACAGGTTGTTCAAAGCCCCAGCCAACCCGGCCTTGAACACTTCCAGGGATACTGGCATCCACAAAATCTCTGGGCATCCTGCTATAGCAAACTCCTTATCCACAGAGTGATTCTTTCATCAAATCCATGTCTCTCCAGTTTAAAAACAAAGATTTCCTGTGGGACAGTGTTAGATGCTTTGCATAAATCCAGGCAGATTATATCAGTTGCTTTTCCCTGATCCACCAATGCCATCATCTCACCATAGAAGGCCACTAAATTTGCCAGGTACAGTTTGCCCGCAGTGAAGCCCTGCTCTCTGTGTGGAATGCAATTTTCTTTCTGGCTCTTTCATTGTCCTAGAGCCAGATTAAGCAGAAAGGCTGCTTTTTCAAATCAATACTGTTCTATCGAGAAAAACTATACCAGACTTGGCAGTGTTAAAATCAGAGAGGTTCTCCAACTAGGAGAAGCCATGGTGAAAGAAGTTGCTACTTGAAGTAGCATTTACATCTCTCAATTACTGACCTAACGATGTACATCCTCAAAGAAATTCATGCTGCCAGTGCCAACAATTCCAG
>VZUA01007150.1:0-10466 GCA_013401035.1 Horornis vulcanius
TTTTTCATCAATTATTATTTCCTATGAAAAGCTGCACTTCCTTAAAAGTTAAGCTTTCTTTAAAGCTGAAGACACAGCATCCCTGCCCATGGCAGGAAGCTGGAACCAGAGGATACTTAAGTTCCTGTTCAACCCAAACCATCATAGGATTCTATGGCAAAAAAATTGACCATCCTGCAGAATTTCTCACATTAAGTTCTAGGCAAATAATTTGAAAACTCGTTATTTTTAGTTTTGCTTTAGAATAAATTTAGATTCTTTGTAAATTTTGTAAAAGGAATAAAAATAAAAAGAAAGAGAGATCTGGCACCAAGTTGATGCTAAATATCAGCAGGTGACACAAGATTGATTCTAAGTCATAGAGGTCACTGTCAGTCCACTGCAGACTTCCCCCAGGACAGCGTGAAGCTTTAATCAAAGAAGATTTTCAGAAAACCCAGGAGATTTAAATGCATAAGTTCCAATCCCATGGCAAGCACATGAGCCTATGTTCTCACTCTCGAAATTAAGCTCCTTTAACTCTCATTTGTGTGGCTGGGAGAGCCCTGGGCCCCTGCAGTTCTTCCCTTGTCTAAACCTCCCCTGATGGCTCTGGCAAAGCCAGGAAGGCTTTGGTGGGCACTGAAGGCACCCAGCCCTTTGCAGATGGTGCTTAGCACTTAACAGGATCAGCCCCTCAGCCACTTGTGTGGTGTCCATCACCTCAGATGCCTCACCATCCCTGGAACTGCGCGACGCCCACCACATGTGATCAGCCCTGTAAGCTGCTTTCACCTCACCTCGAATGTTTCCCGTGCTGATAATCCCAGTGGGGTGTCCTGTATAAAGGAGCCCCTTGTTCAGGGCAACAGGGAGGAATGCTCTTCCGTAAGAAAATTAGGGAGTTGACAGAGATATAAAGCTAAAGGTTTGCAAGATTGCTTTTGTTTGGCCAAAAGTTGTGAGGTTTTGGGGTTGTTTTTGGAGATCCTGGTGTTTAAAGTTAGTTTTTCAGCAGGTGGTCTGGCAGCAGCTGTATGTGGAAAAGCAGCTTCTGTCCCCAGTCAGCTATCAGCATTTTAGCTTCTTTTGTTTCTTCTCCAGTCCTTGCTTACTCCTGTATTCGCAAATGACACCAGAATCAAGTCCCTTCCTGGGATGAAAACCTGCGAGTTCATCAGCCAAGATGGAGCTTCAGTTTTGGCCTGATTTGGGGTCTCTCTTGAAAAAGCTGAATGGTCGGATGCTCTTGGTGGTTCTGGTAATGTCTCTTTTGATTATTGACCTTGTGAAAAAGAGACGACCCAGGAATTTCCCTCCAGGGCCGCAGCTCTTTCCTCTCGTGGGAACCTTTGTGGACTTTAAGCAGCCCCTCCATCTTGCACTGCAGAAGGTAAGAGCTCCATGGACATTTTCCCTACTAACAATATCTTACCCTTCCATGACTCTTATCACCACACTGTGAAGAGGCAAGGGCAGCTTCTGCAGAACTGGGTATATAATAACCACATGAGATAGATGACCCTTCTTGGTTTTATGTCTCACTATCACCTCCTCTTCCAGGGGAGTCAGATGGTCCAATGGGAAAGAACGGAGGAATATCTACATGTTCCTCCTTTTTCTTCCCATCTGACTGTGACCATTTCCTTCTGGACCCCAGAAAGGGCTCAGAAGGGCTGGGCCAGGCTGGGGGACAGATGAAAAGTGCTGTGTGCAGCTGAACTGTGTGGAGATCACCTCTGGAAATTGTCCTGTCATTGTCTTTGCTCAGAGGCCAACAATTCACCCCATCACATCTGAAAGAAACATTAAAAATCCTGAGTTATGTCCTGTGGCTTCTTCTGTGTTGCATAAAGAGGCAGTCATATCTCTGGAAAGGTTTCCACAGCTTTGACTCCCAGCAAAAACAAAAAGAGAGAGATTTTATACATGCTGAGTATTCCTCTCTGAAAAGGTGGAAGAAATTTTGACATGCTGGCTGCAAAAATCCTTTCTGGTGACTATTTGTCTCTTGCTTTTGCTTAGCAAACTGACATCAGCCTATCTACCCTGGATGTTCTCAGACTGCCAGCATGGGTGGTCCCTGAGGGAATCCTTTAGGAAGGCTGAGGCAGCAAGTTCAGGATATTTTGTCAATACACATAGTTATTAAGAAAAATAATTCCATTTATTTACAAGCACACAATGGCTGAGACACCCATTTGGTCCCAGGCTGGTTTTGCTAGTCACCACAGCAGTTTGGGGTGACTGTGTGTCCTTTCATGTAGATTCATTCTAAGATGAGGATGAGCTCCTTGACAGAGAGAAGCTATGATCCCCCCTTTACTCTGACACATCTCAGAGGAGACACTAATGCCATCAAAGTCCATGCAAGGAAAATGGCTGCAATTTGGCCATAAATGCAGTCAGGCTTAAAATTAGAAGTACATTTCTAGCAAGAAGCAGTTAGGGCTGCTGTCTAAATGGAAGAGCTGGAGAAGAAACCACACTACTCTAGACAAAGCTGATGAAAGGGATAATTTGTCATGCTTTGCCCTCAGCAGGAAGAGCCTGAGTGTGGTGAGCCAGCTGGTGGGACAGAACAGACAGAGCAGATGCCCATCAGTTACAAAACAAGTTACATTCTTGTTACTAGCCAAACTGATGTAAACACCTGGTAAAGCCCAGGTCACACCAGATAACAAATACAAGCAAACCATCTCTCCCTTACTACAGCCACCCAGCCCTTTTTATGCCTTCTCCAGCCTTCATGGAGTAGCTTAGATTGGATGAGACCTGCGTGCTTGGGTTTGGGTTTCTCTAAAGTCCTTTTCCTTCAAGCAGGGTTAAATTCAAATTCAGATTTCCCTGTTCAAGGTCTTGGCCTGGTGAGTTTTGAAAATCCCCATCTTCTTGTTCTCAGAGGACAATGGACTCTCTTTCAGCTTACGGGTCGGTATGGGAACATCTTCAGCGTGCAGTTTGGAAGTCTGACATTCGTGGTGGTCAACGGGTACCAGATGGTGAGAGAAGCTCTTGTCCACCAGGCTGAAATATTTGCTGATCGGCCAAATATTCCACTCCTCCAAGAAATATTTAGAGGCTTTGGTAAGCACGGCTATCAGAATTTTGGGACAAAACTTTCATCTCTTTGGAATGATAGCTGTTAGAGGGAAAGAAAGAGGTTGAATTCAGCCCTTGTGAACTGCACCTGTAAAAGCTTGCACAGGGGAAGGCAAGGATTGAGTCCACACTAATAATCTCACAGGGGTATGTTTTAATCTCTGTGAGATTTAGGGATGAGGATGGGCTCAAATCCAGATTTTAATGAAAGAGGAGAAATAAATGCAAGCTGCCCGAAGATCGATACACTTGCAGCGTTTCCCCTTGGTTTTCATTTCTCCTTTACTTTTTCCTGCCTGGGTTGCACACAGCTCCAGAGACGGGGTGCTCCTGCCTGCAGCTCTGCCAACAGCGTGATAGTACTCAGAGTATTTTGGCTTACACCTTTTTTTCCCACGCAAAGTGACAAAGTAGCAGATTAAAGCAAATCCATAAAGCTAGATCTTTAGCATAAGCCAATTACTCTTGAATTTTAATTCCCAGGCAAAACCATAGCCTTTTCCACACCCACGAGCTTTGTTTGCCTTACTTTGGAGCTTTTGTCCATGAGGAATGTCCGTTTCAGAATCCTAACACTCACAAATGGACCAGAGAGAGGATTTGTTCACCTGTTTTTCCCACTACAGGGCTCATATCATCCAACGGGCACATATGGAGGCAGCAGAGAAAGTTTGCTTTAGCGACACTGAAAAGCCTTGCCGTAAATTTTGAGGAAAAAGTGCAAGAGGAGAGTCGGTACCTCGTGGAGACGATTGAGGAGGAGAAAGGTGGGGGTTAATGCACAGCACTGTGCTCAGAGCTTCCAGCTAAGTGAATGATGAGAAGGAAAACTCTTACCCCAACGCAGCTCCAAACGTGCAAAACATTTCTTCAATAGCTCAAACCTCTATCTTACACTTCCAGACTGTGCCTTTTAGCACTTATTTTAGACCTCAGGCCTCCTATTTTAGTTGTTCCTTATTAATATTAAGCAAATATATGCTAGGCTGTTATTAAAACGTGAGTGTTTATATGGCTAAGGAAGTGTCTCATGCATTCTGCGAAGGAATAAACGCAGCTCTCCTGCTATCAGGCACTTCCACTCAGAAGCTTAGTTAACCTCTGCTTGTCCTTGGTTTTGCAAAGTATTTTAAAACTTGTTTAGTCAGGCTTTCCTTTTGTTTCACACACAGATGAAGCGTGTGCCTTGCTCTTTTATGGTCCAGCTTTTAAAAACTGCCAGAGGGATATTAGTAAGAATAATTTGTATGTTGGTACATGGGTGATGTTGCACTTCAGCTTTAAATAGAAGCAGATGGGATTGAGCTAATTCTATGGAGCTATATATAGTAAACAAGAAAGATCTAAAAAGGAATTGTGAAATTATATACTAAACTTGCTCCATTTTAATTGCTGTTGCACTGAACAGGCCAAATACTCCATGTTGCCAATTGATTATAGTCTTCTACAGTCCTAATCAATAAACTAATTAAGCTGCTGGTTTGGGCCTTTCTTCCCATTAGTAATGACAAATAGTGATCATGTCCATCACTCTGATATCTGAGCACCAGCCCGGTTTAATTACTTTCTTGAAGAGTGGAGACATCAGCAGTGCTCAAACGAGTGCCTTGCATTTCAAAGTGATGCTCAACAGCAGCTCAGGGCTGGACTGGGCTTGTCACTGAGATCAGTCTCTTGTCACAGCAAGTGGCTCTCCAGGCTGCTGAAATGTGCCCAAGGAGATGAAGGTCTCTGCTCAGTAGCTCTCCCAGGGAACACAGATGTGACAAGCATCACATCACACTTCACTGCATAAATGTGCTCTATGGGCCGCATGAGCTGCTGCTGGGGTTTACAGGTGGGCACAGAGAGCTGCAACCCTCTCCCCTCACTCCTCCAGCTCCCTTGATTTTTTCATGGTGGACAATTAAAGCCCAGGGCAATGGTATTTTTGCCATGTGGTTGTCCTGGGCTCCCTGCCTTGGGTGAAGATTTGAGGGACCCTCTCCTGGCATATTATGTTGGCACCAAACACATGTTGAAGGGGGCAAAGTTGACAGCCATAGCATGGCATGCTGCTGGTTGTTTTCCCTGGAAAATACTTCAGACCCTGCTTGGGCAGCTCAGTGCTAATGTCACTGCCTGCCAGCAGCCTGGGCTGGACACAGAATGTGATGTCTTGGCCCATAGTGCCCAGGCTCCAGAAGGATGCTGGAGGTGATGGAGGTGGGTACCCCAGGACATGGGGTGTAACCTGAGCACCACCATGGGTGAGAAGCAGGTGAGGTCTCATGCTGATTCACAGCTGTGGATCTGGTAGAGAACATGGTGTTTACTGAGACTGAGCAGGAAAAAAGAATGAAAGCTGTCTTCAGAATGATAGGATCATGGAGAGATTTATGTTGGAAAAGATCCTTAAGTTCATTGAGTCCAAACATTAACCCAGCACTGCCATGTTCACCCCTAAACCATGGCCCCAGGTACCACATCCACATGCCTTTCAAACACTTCCAGGAATGGTGACTCCACCACTGTCCTGGGCAGCCTCTTCCAAAGCCTGCCATCCCTTCAAATGAGGATATTTTCCCTCATATCCAATCAAAATCTCCTCTGGCATAACTTTGAGGTTGTTTCCTCTTGTCCTGTCCCTTTTTCCTTGGGAGAAAAACCAACCCCCACCCAGCCACAACCTCCCTTCAGGCTCCTTTCCTTTTTTTTCCTCCAGGACAACCCTTTGACCCTCATTACAAAATTAACAGTGCCGTTTCAAACATCATCTGTTCCATAACTTTTGGGAGCCGCTTTGACTACCATGACAACCGTTTCCAGGAACTGCTGCACTCCCTGGCGGAAACGCTGCTGCTCATCGGAAGTTTCTGGGGCCAGGTAAAGCCACTTGGATATTTTTGCAGCTTCAGCTGCATGTAAGAGCTCAGAACCCGGGGTTTCTAAGGCACTGGTATAATCTGCCTTTTCCTGTAGAAAAAGTCATGTTTAAAGGAAAATGACCATGAGAACTGTTTTACATTAGATAGGATTTATACACTAAGTCTATCAGGAAAGCAAGGAAATAAGTTAAAATTATTGGGGCACATGGAAAAAAAAAATTACTACAGGATTGTCAAACCATCTTATGTCTGACATAACCAAAGAACAATGGGAAAATCTTAAAAGTATCTGTTTTTGCAAAAAGAATAAGTAACACTGTGAAAATTCCTATCTTTTCCCTCACCAATATGCCAACCAGTTTTTAAAATAACTTTTATTTTTGAAAAAAAAAGGAGAAACTATGTTTAGAACTAAAATAGGTGGATTTGGTGATGTATTTTCTGTGTGGTCACACACCATGGGTCAAGTCTGATCTCTGCCCCCTCCATGGGGACGCACTAAGGGGCTCATCTGCATCCACCTCACCTGTGGCCACTTCATGTTAGGGGGCAGCTTTGGCCACTGTATTTGAGAACTTTATCAGCAGAAAATATCTGTCCAATTCTTATCTTGTTTGTACTTGTTTACACCTGTGTAAGTAAATTTGTACAAATTGGACTGTTATAGCAAGGATGATTTTTTTTATGGTAGCAAGCAGAGTTAATCAATTGAGAGCCCCATCCTCTCTACGATACCTGCTGTTTTCTAACTCGAGAAATGCTCTTTTGCTCTGTTTGGTTTCTTACCAGCTTTATAATGCTTTTCCTTTGATCATGAGATGGTTGCCAGGACCCTTCAGGAAAATCTTCAGGCATTGGGAGAAACTTCGATATTTTGTGAAAGGCGTGATTGCAAAGCACAAGGAGGATTTGGAGCAGGCCGAGGCAGGAGATTATATTGACTGTTACCTGAAGGAAATAGAAAAGGTAGGAAGGAAATAACTAAAACCACTAAAGATTAACCTATAGAATGAGTAGAGGAGATTAAGGGCTGTTTTGTCAGGGGAGCTCGTGCCTGACACATTGCCTTCCCCTCCCTACCTCTGCCACATCAAACTTTAGCAGCAGCAGAAGCCTGATCACTTTGAAAACACACAGATTTATTTTTTTTTTTCCATTTGAAAGGATTTACACTTTGTCTTCTTCCCTGTTTCGTTCTGTCACACGGCGTAGGAGGACTCAGGGAACATGTTCATGTTTCTATGAGCACTTGCAGGCCTGTGTTTGCTATTGTGAAACTTGACATTTAAAAATGCTACCTGCTTTCAAGAGCCACTCTACAGCGACCAGGGTGTCTTTCAAAACTGTGCATAGGGTTTGAAATCCAGTGAAAGTAAAGGCTGGAAATTTCCAAGTCCAGGGGTAGATAATAAAGGAGCAGCAGGACTTCAGTTACTCACAGGTGATTTTGAATTGGGTTTTAAAAGCATCCCCTCCAGAGTAAGAATTTTCATTGCCATGTTTTTCCTCCAAGTTTAAGAATGACACCAGCTCCTACTTCCATGAGGAAAACCTGCTGTGCTCCACCTTGGACCTGTTCTTAACTGGGACTGAGACAACAGCGACCGCCATCCGCTGGGCTCTGCTCTACATGGCTGCATACCCCCACATTCAGGGTAGGGGACTGAGGGGTCCTTTGCTTACCCCAAATTTAGGCAAGGGAAACTCAGGGAACAGAGTCATCCCAGCTCTGCCACATCTTGGATAGGCCTGTGCCCCAGGAATCCCCTCGGGAACCTTTTGAAGATAAGTCTTAGAGAAGCTGTTGAGGGAACTGGGAGTGGTTTAGCCCAGAGAAAAGGAGGTTTGGGGGGCACCTTCTCGTGCTCTACAACTCCATGAAAGGAGGGTGCTGCCAGGCAGGGGTTGGTCTCCTCTCCTAAGGAACAAGTGATAGGACAAGGGGAAATGGCCTCAGGTTGTGCCAGAAGAGGTTATTGTGGATAGTAGGGAAAATTTCTTCACTGAAAATGTGGAACAGGCTGCCCAGGGGAGTGCTCGAAAGAACTGTGAATGTGGCACCTGGGGACTGGTTTGGCAGTGGCCTGGCAGTGCTGATTTAATGGTTGGACTTGATCATTTTAGAGGGCTTCTCCAACCCTAAAAATTCTATGAAGAGGGATATTTTGAATTTCTTTTCGCTCTCTGTAGAGAAAGTGCAGCAGGAGATCGACGCCGTGGTCGGGCAGTGCCGGCAGCCCTCGATGGCCGACAAGGAGCAGATGCCCTACACCAGTGCCGTGCTGAGCGAGGTCCTGCGCATGGGCAACGTGGTGCCCCTGGGGGTGCCCCGCATGGCCACCAGTGACACCACCCTGGCCGGCTTCCACCTGCCCAAAGTGCGTGGGGACCACCAGCCTCTGTCCCACCAAGCCTTCATCCCACCAGCCTTCATCCCACCAGCCTTTGTCCCACCAGCCTTCATCCCACCAGCCTTCATCCCACCAGCCTCTGTCCCACCAAGCCTTCATCCCACCAGCCTTCATCCCACCAGCCTTCGTCCCACCAGCCTTTGTCCCACCAGCCTTCATCCCACCAGCCTTCATCCCACCAGCCTTCGTCCCACCAGCCTTCGTCCCACCAGCCTTTGTCCCACCAGCCTTCATCCCACCAGCCTTCATCCCACCAGCCTTCATCCCATCAGCCTTCACCCTACCAGCCTTCATCCCACCAGCCTTCATCCCATCAGCCTTCACCCTACCAGCCTTCATCCCACCAGCCTTCATCCCATCAGCCTTCACCCTACCAGCCTTCATCCCACCAGCCTTCATCCCATCAGCCTTCACCCTACCAGCCTTCATCCCACCAGCCTTCATCCCATCAGCCTTCACCCTACCAGCCTTCATCCCACCAGCCTTCATCCCATCAGCCTTCACCCTACCAGCCTTCATCCCACCAGCCTTCATCCCATCAGCCTTCACCCTACCAGCCTTCATCCCACCAGCCTTCATCCCATCAGCCTTCACCCTACCAGCCTTCATCCCACCAGCCTTCATCCCATCAGCCTTCACCCTACCAGCCTTCATCCCACCAGCCTTCATCCCATCAGCCTTCACCCTACCAGCCTTCATCCCACCAGCCTTCATCCCATCAGCCTTCACCCTACCAGCCTTCATCCCACCAGCCTTCATCCCATCAGCCTTCACCCTACCAGCCTTCATCCTACCAGCCTTCATCCCATCAGCCTTCACCCTACCAGCCTTCATCCCACCAGCCTTTGTCCCACCAGTCTTTGTCCCATCAGAGCAGTCTTCAATGCCCAAGCCCCGAATCTCACCTGGAGAGGAACCAACCAGCAGGATCTTACACAAATATCACAATTCCCTAGAAAATACAAGCCCTCTTGATGGATTCTCTGGGGCTATTATGGGTCTCACCTCCTTACAGAAGAGAATTGTGAGATCCTTATGGTGTTGGCTGTCATTTCCAATTTTAAAAGGTTTGTGCCTTAAATTTTGTAAAAGACACCCTCAACACAGAATAGAGGAATAGAGGGCTAGGAAACATAGCATAGCAAAGAGTTTGAGTTCGTTAATTCTATCCAATATTAATAATCATCTATTGAAAGTAGCACTTGATGAAGGTAATGAGTAATGAGTATTGTTTCACACACACTGTTCTGCAATTACAGAAGCAAACATGGGATTTATATATAATTGGTCTCTTCTCTCTGTATCACTGGTTGCAATGAGGCAAATTTAAAAAGTCCAGGCATTTTCCTCCACATTGATTAGAATATTACTCTTGCTGATGGAGAGTGCGGGGGTAAACCAGATCAGCTTTTTTTTTTTTTTTTCTAAAAAAGCACACTTAAATAAATCGATTGAAAATAACTTGATTAAATTGCTTCAAGTTCCTATGGGAATGCAGTGCTACCAATTCAAAGTTGGTTTGCATTAACATCACCTGTTACTGCAGCTCAGGGTGCAGATCAACACTCGGCGATATGTAAAGGCACACACAAGTGAACAATCCTGCAGGCTTTCACCCTCATTTAATTACGTAGCTTAGGGGAAAAAAAACTCCGTTCTGCCCTTAAAAGAGTGTAGTTTACAGAGCTAATAATAACCCAGTCTGACAGCACCTCGGCTCCTCTCCGCCGCGTAATCGCCGCTTTTCCCCACCTCTCGCAGGGCACCACCCTGATGACCAGCCTGACTTCGATAATGTTCGACAAAAACGTGTGGGAGACTCCAGATACCTTTAATCCTGAACATTTCCTGGAAAACGGCCAGTACAGGAGGCGGGAGGCTTTTCTGCCCTTCTCTGCAGGTAGGATGATGGATGGGGAGGTGACTTTTCTTTTTGCAAAGCTTTTATTTTTTTTTTCCCCAAGACACTGCTTATAGACTAGGGGGTACCGCTCCTGTCCAGCTTCCAGCCCATCCCCACTGTGAAAATCCCAGTCACAGTTAAATAAAGGCTGCTCGGAGCGGGAAGGAAATCAATTTGTTACTGAAAAAAAAAAAAAAAAAAAAA
>VZUA01007152.1:10068-20330 GCA_013401035.1 Horornis vulcanius
TGGAGAAATGCGGGGTGTGACGCGCGCCGGCGGCCGCGCCGCGGCCGGGGAGCAGCTGATGTGTGATTATCCACCGAGCTCCCCGGGACCTGGGCTGGCACCCAGCTCCCAGAAACACACGGCCTGCCTGAACCAGGCAATCTCTGCAAGGAATCTCATCACAAGGTAAAGCTTTCCCGGGAACGGCGGGCCTTGCAGAGGGCTAATTACAGATGGAACTCGCCTAAGCCTTAGGAAAAGAAAAGCGCAAAGAATTTATGTGGTTCTCCAATTCAGGGCGAGCAACCTGACTAAAGAGAGATCCAACAGGTGCCAAAACTAGAGAGCAAAATTAAGATTTTGAGTCTGGTATGTTTTATTATTTGATTGAAGCTCAGTAGCCTTACAATAAGCAGGAACCGTGACCTCTTGCTCTGATCAACAGCTTCCAAACCAAATATTGCCATCAGATTCTTCAGCACCGTGGCCCTGACTACCTACACCAAGATAAATGCACTTGATCTTGCAATAGGAGTCAAATGCATCTGTAATTCTCTACTTACAGTTTAAATTCACTGCAGAGACCAACTTGCAACACTTTTGACAGGCCCTAATCTCTCTGGTTTCAGTTTGAGACCAAGAGGCATTTCATATCATCAGCACTGGATTTACATTGTATGCTTAGAAAACAGAAATGGATTTCCAGGAGGTTTGATTTATCAATATCTAGTCTTTCTGGGAAACATTAGTTTGCATAGGAAAAGGGGTTAAAAGAAGGTTTAAGTGATGTCTCTAATATTTCCTGAAAACTTTGTACAAAAATATTCTATGCCACAAAAGCCCATTAAATATGCAAACTTTAATATACATTCCTCAGTAACAAATGTACAGTTAGATAACACATAAAGAATTATGAATGACTAATTATATTTTGCATATTTACAGCAAAGACAATTAGCAAATAGCTTTTATATGCAAAATAAATGAAAAAGTAATTAAGATGCACTAACTAGAGCAGCAATATCAAGTCTGTTGTCTTGTGATTCATTCCTAACAAACATAATAATTATGCATTCATTGTCATATAATTAAAACAGCTCTGTCCTTTAGAAAACTGGTTATTTACTGTATAATAACCTGAAGAGTGGCAGAAGTTCCTCATAATGGTGAGAAGGATAATTAAATATTTCTTCCTGGTGTCTGCTCACTCAGTTGAGTTTATTATCTTAAACTTGTGCTAGAAAACATTTCCCCTGCAGTTCCAAAACCCCTCCTGCTCCCTGATGGGAAGCTATGCCTTTGCCATGCCCTGCTCCCAAGCCAGCTGTCCAAAACTCCCAAGTGGGCACAGCATTAAAACCCATTCCAGGGTGGGAAAGCTCAGAGGTCTGGCCTAGGGAGGATGGGAAGGCTCTGGGTGGAGCCTGGGTGTCTGTGCTGTGACCTTGGATGAACTTTTGTGTCATTGCCAAGGATGGCCACATCATATCATATCATATCATATCATATCATATCATATCATATCAATCATATTGATGCCTTAAGTTTTAGTTTTCATGTTTTTCAGATTCTGTGCTGCCTAGATGTGTATTTCTGAGCCTCACATTAAGTGTTTGTAGGGTAAGAGAGGGTAGGGAGACAAAACAAATCCTTTTCCAGATGGAGACCAAGGACAACAGTTACAAGTTTCAGGTCCAAAAACACAAACAATGGTGGTCTGAAGGGAGGAACAAGAAGGATGGGACTTCACAACTTGAAGCTGTAATTGGACAATTAAACCCCAATATGCAAAAGTGTAAGACCTCGTGACTCGTCAGCCATTCTGTGACCATTTTGGGTCCACCTTGGGTATAGCCCTGGCCAGGCTCTTGTACTACCCAAGGTGTATCTCAAAGGCCTTTTAATAAATAATCTACTTTATTGTCTAGCTCCTTCTAGTCTCTGTTTCAGGCCAGCCTTCCCAAGGCATCCATATCATCATATATATCATATCATATCATATCATATCATATCATATCATATCATATCATATCATATCATATCAATCATATCATATCACATCAATCATATCACAGAAGGGTCTGGGTTGGGCATGAACACATGGGCAGAACTCCATCCTTGTAGGACCAAGGATTTATTCATCCCACACCTCAGCTCCCCAGCTGTAACATCACCACAGCTCCACTCTGCCTCTTCCCATTCCCCTCATTTCCCAGCTCTCCCTACACTTCAATAAAACACAATAAACCATCCAGTCTCGACTGGAACCCTTAATCACTCCCGAGCAGAACGGTAATATCCAGCTCTGTAAGCCGTTTCCATAATACCAATATCATCAAGCGCTTCTTTTTTTGTCTTAAAATTCCGTTTTCCCGTAAACCTCAGCCCACAGGACCCGCGGAGCTGCAGAGGAGGAGAAACAATGTAATTGCTTGGCTGCACGTACGGCTGGCCTGGATCAGTAATCGGATTTCCAGGGACTCAATAGGTAAGGGGCAGGGCAGAAGGAGCAGGTTCACCTACGCAGGCTGGGTCGGGAGGGCTTAGCTGGTGCTGCTGCTCAGGCTCCATCCTCCTCTCCAAACCCCTCTCTCCTGTGCCAGCCACTCAACTTCCCAAAAAAGGGGAGGGGTAACACATTCCTTGTAATGTTTAGCTACAAAGCTGGTCTGTCCTCCTAATTTTGGGGTGAAACTGAACAAGTTCTGCTGGTGGAGGGAGAACCCCAGGCATGGAAGGGTCTCTACAAGGGGACATGGCAGGACCAAAGTTCCCATAGGAGGACTCAGGACCAGCCCTTCATGTCCCATGCAGAGGGATCCAGGGTGGTTTTATTGCTTTTGGTCCTTGTGACCCCCACCCCCATTGCTGGGGGCGTTTGGGGTATCCTGATGCTCCCACAGGAGGGATAGGTCAGCTAAACCCTGCTGCAGGAGAAAAGAAATGAAAGGACCACAGCTCCCAGGAACACTGGGAATAGCCCAGTGCCTGTCACACAGTGCCCTCTGGAAAGCAGGGGATTTTNATTCACTCAGACTTTGTCATTTGCTCATTCCCCTGTCAGGAATGCAGAGGGACAACAGCTGAGCTATGTGGAGGGATTCCCCATGCTACACCCTACAGTGGGATATATTCCTTTTAAGAGAATTATACACGGTGCTCAAGTCCCAAAGGGTCCCCACCCCATTTCTAGTTCAACACTTTATGTTTAGAACAGGAAAAGGGGATGAGCCATATTTTCTAATAAATCCTACAGATATTTCAGTGCCTTTACTTACACTCCTCAAGGCAGACCTGTTGCTTAGGTAGATTTCTCAACAGCTCTGTCTTTCTGTATTACCCCTCTGAAATAATTTTAAGGATGATTTATACTTCTACTGAGTAACCAGGGCTTGCTAACTTCTTGCACAGCCAATACCCAGACCACTGCTTGAGTCAGGTAAGGATGGAGGGAAAATACGGATAAATTTAGGCAAATCCCCGTGATTCCTTGGAGATCCTGACCCATTTTCTCAGTCCTGCAAACTACTTCCACCACATATGGAGGAATGGGGAGCACTAGCCATCCTATGGGGTGCATTAGCCACGTTATGGGGTGTGCTAGCCACCCTACAGGGACTGTGAGCTCCCCAGAGCCTGCAAGGTGTCAGGACAGAGCAGGTTCCTTGCTCAGCTCTGCACAGAGCTGTCAGGATGACAGACTTAACCTCCCTCTGTCCCTGTTTACCCAAAGTAAGAAGATTGTAAGGCTTAGTTAATGTTTGTAAGTGCCTCAGGGTTCTTATATGCTAGGCTCTATGTACATGCAAGTGTATTATAATACTTGTCATAGGAAGAATTAATAAAGCATTAATTTAAAGGTAGCAGACACTCATGCATGATAGCCTTTCTAGCTGCTTCTTTGCAGGCAGCCAGAAAATGGCATTTAAGTTAAAATCAGGTTAAAGATAAATAATGCAGTCAATCACTGCCGGGTACAGAGTCAGTAAATATCAATTATATAAAATGAGTCACCAATAAGAACTTTGATAAAATCAGGTGTCAGGGGAAGGACACTTGGAGAGATAGATACGACACATATTCATTTCAGAAAATATTCTCTTTTAGGAAATGTGGGTTTCAATTTGGGCACCTCCATTTTTTTCATGGCCCTTCAAAATATTGGGAACCCCAGAAGCAGCTGGACACAAAAGAAAAAGGAGGCTCCTTTTGCCTCAAAACTTTGGTGGCAGAAAATGTGAGCTCCCAGGAAAGAGCTAGGGGATCCTCTAGGACCTTATCTGAAAGCAGGGTGAGAACCAAAAGCCCTTTAAAAGCATTCCCAAGCATAGAGGGAGGCATCCTTGTGTTGGAAGTACTGGGAGAAAGTAAAGCCCAGGCAGAGCTGGGTGGTCAGGCTGGGAGTGTGATCACAGACCTGGTAAATCAGGGGTGGCACAGAAGCAATGCTGGCTCTGGGAGTAAGGATGGACCTGCCTGTAGCCCAGAGTCAGGGAAATGGTGAAGTGGGAGCAGAGCTTCCAGTGCCAGAGGATCCCTTGGAGAGCTCAGGAACCTTCTCTGGCGCTTACAGAAACACAAGCTTACAGAGGCCAGCTCCACTTTTTCTTTAACCTTAAATCAAAATCTGGGTTTGTTTGTTTGGGGTTTTTTGTTGGGTTTTTTTTTGCTTTTTTTTATTTTTTTTTTAAACTTTTCTGAGGTGCTGCACTCCCTGCATTCCTCCTCCTGCCACAGAAGTCACCCCCAGGCTTGTCCCCCCGGGCACAACCTCAGTGCAGGGCCAGCAGCCAGGCTTTACCTCCAGTACAGGTATATTCACCCCTGCTTATGGGGAGGGATAAGGAGCCTTTGGTAAAAGAACTAAATCAGCTCTTTCTCTCCCTCTCCCTCTCTCTCTCTCTCTCTGCATAAAATAAAGAGAGAAAATAAAATTCCAGCAGCTACAAGCTGGCAACATTATACTGTCATAATCCAGAAATGAACATTGATTCTGAAGAAGTCGCTTCTTCAAACTTTAACGCAACAATTAAGTATTCCATTGTCATGGCTCAATTAAATGGTATGGCCTGAGAAAATTGGGGATTGTAAAGTGAGGATGGAATGTGCTTTGATCCTCTTTCCAGGGTTATTGTTTCATTAATAAATGAACATGTCATTTGTCTCACCAGAGGGAGCTCCTGCCCTCCAGGCTTTTTCCCTTTTTTGTTCAGGTTTTATAAAGATGAATTTCCAGTGCTCTGAAATACCATGGATTAGTAGTTAAGCCTGACAGCACTTCGGGGAGTAGTGGGCTTAAAGTGCCTCACACAGGTCTCCAAAGCACTTGTTTACTAATAGAGGAAATCAGCGACCGTCTGCAGCTGCTGATATCGCATTACCATTTGGAAAGACAGTAGCTGAGATAACAAATCACACAGTTTTAATAATTACTCCTGCATTCCAGTTTTTTGTTTCCTGCGTAACTGCAAAGGCTGGATTTCTTCCAAATAAACAGATAAAAACAGTATGGAACTTTTATCTTTTAATGATAATGACAACACATCATGTTTCACTAAAAGTTTCCTGCTGGATTTTTTTCTGATTTCTAGAGTTTCAATAAAATGTAATTATACTTTATAATTCCACTCTTTTAATCTTCACTTCAAAAACTATTCACAGTTAGCAAGTTTGCTAGGCACGGAGAGGGGGTGAGGAGCAGGAGCTGACTTCCCCCACATCGGGCTGTTCATAAATTCTGTCTGGGGGTAAACCTGTCATTGAAACGGCACAAACTGAGCTGCTTTGCATTCAAATTAATACCTAGTTTAATTTGAATATAAAATAGCTCCATTTATGCGCTTATTAAGAAAAAGTAACAAAACCGTTTCGCAATGAATGGATGTTTAAGATAGGAGGCACTTGCAACCTATTTCTTTTAGGTACTTGGGGGTTTATTTCTCCTTTTCTTAATCCCTGGGATACTTTGGAATTGGGATGTTTTCCTGTCGATAGATAAGGCTTTACAACAAAGCAGTATCTATGAAATCTGGATGGTTAATTTATACTCTGGGAGTCAAAAACTTCCAATTAAGCCAATACTGAATTAGGCTTCACGTGTTTTGTTCAAATACATCTTCTCATCTTGTCCTTTGCTACACTCAGAAAAAAAAAACAAAAAACAAAAAACCAAAAAAACCCCAGCAGTGTCAGATACAACATTTTTGCTAAATAATTTCATAAATTTATTTAGGAGAGCAGAGGAGGAAGAGAGGAACACCACAATTAGACCTTCCTCTTCCAACTCAAAAATATCCAGACTGAAAGGTAAGGTAAACTTTTCTCACAGCTTTTAGTTTGCTTACCATCAGCCCATGTTCCACTGGGTGATTAAAGAAAGCTTTTTTAAAGCATTACTTCAGAATGATCTTAATTGGTGCAAGGTTGAGCCCTTTCTAGGAGGGGAGGGAAAAGGTTGAATAGCCTTTTCAAGTCACATGAAAGTTTCTAGGATGAATGTACGATAATTAGATTAATAAGTAGCTTAATTTATCACAGCTAAGGATTTCAACAGCCACACATTAGAGCAAGAAAAAAAAGATTAGTGTGATTCCAGTTTGTAAAAAATTGTACTGAAACTTGATTAACCTTAAATACAAAGTGCCTTTCTTTTTTGTGTGTAAATTCAGTAGTTAAGGGGGAAAAAAAACCCCACTAAAATAATCAGAAAAGTCTTGTTCTGTTCCTTTGTGTTTGCTAGCTAATGAGAGATAGCAAGGTTGTGCAAAACAACTTTTCCTGGCGATGTTATTCTTCCCAGAACATGGATTTAGAGGAAATCTATGATCCCTGCCACTGCTGCAGACCCTGAAGATCTGTGTGAGGTGTGAGAGAACATTTGCAGGGGTCAAAACATCTCCAGCATCGGCCACCTTCATTTTAAAATAGGAAAAAAGGAAGCAGCAAGCTCATGGGTGAAATATTTATTCTGATGTAGGTGGAAGTTGCATCCACCTCAGTGATGGTAACACAGAAGGGCTGAGCAGGAGCCTGGGTGCCAGGCAGAGGTGTGGGAAACAACTGGAGGCAAGGCTAACGAGGAGGCTGCAATTAGGGGTGACAATTAGCAGGGCAATATTCGCTCACACAGAGCCTAAAATCAAACGTGCCAAAGGCAAGAGCAGAGAGCAAAAAACCCTGACCCACGGACGGCAGATTTGTGTAAAACCCTGCCAGAGCATCCAGCTTTTCCCCCCGCCACCATTCCTGCTTCTTTGCAGGACAATCCCTTAATAGAGAGTGAAATCTGCTGGGCTTTTTGATGTTGCCATCGGCCGCCGAGGTTGCTTTCGGTGGTGTCATTATTTATCAGCGCCAACGTCAGCTTTCATTAATCCAACTCCTCAACACGCTCACCACAGCCGACAAAAATTCCCAGTGCTTTCTGTGAGGCCGGCGGGCAGCGGGGCCAGCAGACCCCACGGAAGGTTCTGGAGGGTGGTGCTGGTGGTGGTGGTGCGGGCCCTGTCAGCGCTCAGCGGCCGTCGTCATTTGGAGGAGGTTTAATGCAAACCCAGCAGTGGCGAGACGTGGGGAGCTGGGTTTGTGACTCCCCGTCCTGAATCCCTCTTTGAAAGGGGGATGAGAAGGGGGAAGGTTGGCTGGCGTTCATGGGAAAGCACAGATGAGGCTGCTCAGAGCTTACCAAAAAAAAAAAAAAATTTAAAAATTAAATTTAAAAAAAGCGTGATGAAGCAAGAGGGGAAAAGGGTTTCTTTAATTTTATCTCACACTTAAGAGATGAGTAAGAGCGCTAATGAAAGGGAGGGTAATTATAGCCCAGACAGAGCCTCTTGCACACGCTGGAACGTGGGGAAGGTTAACTCTGGCAAAGGGAGATCATACAAATCAAAGTGGCTGAGGGCACTCATGCACCGGCCTGTTTGATAAGATTGATAACTGTAACCAGTAGCTTAGGAGAATCGATTTCCACTGCCGGGGATCTCTCCGGATGCTCTCATCTTTTCTTCTGTTTACATGAAAGTGAAGCTTTAAAAGATGTTTTATCATCTAATGGCGAATATGACACACAGTTACAAACGGAATCTTTTTTTAATCTCGGAATGGAAAATTTAAGCGGGGCAGTGATTTGCTTTAATTATGTACATTGAACAAATTTGAAGAGATGAGAAGAAACTTGTTTTTCAGCCCACTGAACCCAAGTGCTTGCCTGTAATCTAAAATGGATATCTAATTATTGTTTAACATTATTTATTTAGGAGGAGTTACGACCTCTAATTTGCCTTTAAATGATTAATTTAGTGTTTAAATAAAGCTCCTTTTATTTAATAATGTTTTCTTTAACCAATCTTCACTAATGTCAATAAACTCTTTGTTTAACCTTCTTAAAGGAAACATTTCCTCAGCTCTGAGACAATTATGAATTACCAAAACCCATATAGAAAAATGAGCTAAGTAATTATCTAATATTATTGCAGTGTGCTTAAGAAGGGAATATTCCACACCAATAACATAAGACAAGAGAGATGAAGCAAGCTTTTCTAAATATGGAGCATTTTAAGCAGTCTGCCTCTTTTTGAGGTGATAAGGCAGCTCAGAAATACCCCAAAATACTCACAGCTTGGCTAAATAAACTCTGCCACTTCCATTCTCATCCTAAAGAGGTTCTTGGTTCAAGTCCCAGGCACAAACAAAGCAGCACAAATATCCTCACTCCATATGTAGGGACACGGTCAGAGGCACTGCAGGTGCCTTCACTTGTGCCCAGGGTGACTCTGCACCACCAGGGTGTCCCCCTGATGTCCAGGACCAGAGGGAAAGAGTCAGACATGGGGCAAGGGAGCACCAGTCACATCCCCGAAACTCCTCTCCAGACATTTGCCTTTTTTATGGAGCAGGCTCTCACATTTATTTCACTGTAGATATATTGGCCACTGATTTTTGAAAGCAAAGTGTCTTTTGAAGGGTCACAGAATCATGGAATAAATTGAGTTGGAAGGAACCTTTAAATGAGCAGGGACAGGTGTGACTGCTGTGTATTCTGTGAGACACTGTTACTACATAATAAATTGTGTTTGTGATAATGCAGGTGCTTTCCTGGCCTTTCTTAGATCCTCTGTACTTTGCTCTGGAGCATGGTGGAGCTTGGAAGATCACAGAAAAAAAAAAGGCAGCACAAACAAACCAAAACTGATGTTTTAGAGGCCAGAAAGTGGCAGGATGCAAGAGGTGGAGGAGAAAGAGGAGAGGCAGAGCTTGCAGGAGGAGCCAGATGAAACAGAAAAGCCAGGAGTGGAGGAAAGTGCTGAGAAAGCGTAAGGAGAGACTCATTGCCCAGAGGAGCTGTGGCTGTCCCATCCCTGGAAGTGTCCAAGGCCAGGCTGGATGGGGTTTGGAGCAACCTGGGCTAGTGGAAGGTGTCCCTGCCCCTGACAGGGGTGGAACAAGATGAGCTTTAGGGTCCCTGCCAGCATAAACCATTCTGCAATTCTGTGAATTAGGGACTACAGACTGTCCAAGGCTTGAGGGAGCACCGGTCACCATCTGTAGCTCCCATGGTGGAGGTCTGAACAGAGCTGTGCTCATTTCCAAGGTGGGAAATGTGCTGCCTGCACTGTAGGCAGAGCTGGGAGGGTTCCCACTTTCAAAGCTCTTCTCTTGCACAGCAAAAGCAGCAGCAGAGCTCAGCAGGTTCTCTGCAGTTACTCCTTCCAGGTCCTGTTGAGGATCCCAGGAAGAAGAGGAGAAAATGTCCAGATTGGAATGAAGAGAGCTGAACAATAGTGAAGGGCAGTATGAAAGCCACAGCAATGCAGGCATAAAAGGAAAAAGGAAAAGAGGGAAAATAGATGTGTAAAAAACATTGATCAGAGCACTTGGCTGTGAGGAAGAAGGTTGGGAAGGGAGTGGTAATGAAAAGGTTGTACCTAAAGGGATCCACAAACATGAGGGAGGAATTAGGAACTTGATTAACTCTGCAATAATTACTTCAGGGCCTTTGCAAAATGTGGTGGGTCAGTTTGAGAAGGCAGGAACCTGGTCCCAGTGGCAGATCACAGCTTCAAGGATAGAGGGAACTCGGAGTCATTGTGGTGGGACTGCCACACCCAGCCAGAAGCAGAACTCCCTGCCTGCCAGAGACTGAGGGGTCACCCAGGGGTGTCACCACACTCATTCCCCAACACCTGAAAATACCCAGCACATCCCTGCTCTGCTCATCTGCTCTCAATTTTTCTCTTCCCTGGATTTCCCTTTGGGCCTTTGGTGTTTTTTTGTTTTTGTTT
>VZUA01007152.1:45885-71342 GCA_013401035.1 Horornis vulcanius
TTCCCATCTCTGGACATGCTCCAACACCATTTTGGGGCTAAAAACCAAACACAGGATTCGAGGTACAGCTTCACCAGTGCCCAGCAAAGAGGCATTGTCACTGCCTGGTCCCACTGGTTCCACAGGAACATTATTGTGTGGAGCACAATAAACAGTTGGGTGCAAGGAGAAGATGGCCACCAAAGACCTGATCTCTTCCAAACATGCCTCAAAATCCCCAGAGACTGATTCTCTTTCCCAGCCATGTGCCACCATGGCCACACTTCATGCAGTTGTTCAGCACAGAACTGCTGGTGGCTCCTTGTTCTTGAAGTGTGGTCTGGGAGGCCTCTGGGCACTTCAAACCTGGGGTACAACAGAGGTTTCATACACTCCCCTGACACCAAAACCCCTGTAGGGTTATTTTCACGCTAATAAAAATGTCCCAGATGTAGCCACCCCATGGTGGTCTCCTTCTAGCCAGAGCTAATCTGATGCACAGCTCCCACCTTGGGTTGGTTCCCCACATCAGCCTCCCCAGGTGTAGGATCAGGGCTTGCATGAAAGGGAAAGGGAATTGCTGCCATTTTGCCTTTAGTATTGATGTTTTTTTCTGCCCAGGACTGCTATTGAAATGGATTTGTATCAGAATATCCCTTTTCACCAAAGCTTACAATCAAATACACCCCAAAAAAGTCTTTCTTTTTGTGCCATGATTTCTTGTTTAAAATAGAGCCAGGCTTCACCTGGCTGGGTCAGGAGTTTTATGGTAAGCCAAGAAGTGGACTAGAAAGAAAATAAAGCCCTGCTAACTCCAACTACTATGCTCAGGCACAGGCCCTTGCTCCCAAGTACTGACAGGCAACACCTGACATGAAATTTTGCTGCATTGAAGCACAACAGGCTGAATTTGAAGAGTTCTGTTTACATTTCCTTAGTAATGCTGGTGAATGTAAGAGATGGATGGAGCAGGTTTCTGTGCAGGCACATCCAAAACCCACATCATCTTGAATAAATGATGAAAGTACAGAAAAACAAGGCTGGAAAGGACATCAAGAAGCCACCCATGCATTTGTCTGCCCCAGGGCAGGGTCATGTGTATTCTTCAGGCTGATGTTCCTCTAACTGCAGTTGAAAGCTTTCACTGACCCTCCAGGCAGTCTGCTCTGTCTCTCCTCATGGGAAGTGTTTCTTAACCTCTAAACTGAACCTCAGGGCTTCAGCCAATGCCCTTTCCTTCTTGCCCTAACCCCTTGGATATGGAGGACAGACTCAGCCCCTCACAACAGTTTTGGAGATGTTTGACCACTCCTGTCACCTCTCCCTTCATGGCTCCCTGCTCCAAATTCACCAAGACTTTTTCAATTCTGCTTTGGTGAAGTCTCCCCAGACTGGTGTGACCTGTAACCACTCCCTCTTCCATTGCTAAAATGAGGGCAGACTCCTGAAGGCCTCCATGTAGGACAATCTTCTTTTCACAGCATTGAAAATGTTGGAAAACCCCTCCAAAATCACGGAGTCCAAACGTTAATTACAATGGTGGCTTATAGACAGTGGTTACAGATAACTTGTTTCTAGTGACATTATCTAGCAATATTATATCCAAATTACAGCATTTTCCTTGAACAATTGTCTCACTGTTTTGAAATTGTTCTTGACAAATCACTGTTGATTGTCATTGACTGCATTGCGTTTTATTTATATTCTGTATTACCAGCAGTCCCACCCTTTGATTTAGGCATTTCAGAAAAAACATCCCTGCTGAAAAAAATGCCTGGTCTCAATCACTCCTGAAACTAGTAGAAAATAAGTCCAAAGGAAGACTGATCCATAGCTCTTAGGCTCAAAATAAATGGCACATATTTCAGTCTAGGCTATGCCAGCCCTGTCTGGTGTGGTCTAGGAAAAATCATCAGCTTCTGGGGAAGATTTGTCCTTTTCATTGGATGAATAAGACAGGAGCACATGATGCTGCTTGGCAGTTGGAGGAAGCACTCTCTCCCTCAGGTTCTCTGAAAGTCTCTGCTTCTACCCACTAACTACACCAGGGGCTTAAGTTAGTGCCTAAATTAGATAGTGTGCATAGAGCCTGCAACTTCCCTGGTGGGGATTCCCCATCTGTAAAAAAGAAAGCAATTTCTACCTAACAGTGGGCTATGAGGGAAGAATTAATAATCTGAAGAAGACGAGGCACTCCAATAAACAATCAAACACTGTAAAGGGCTGTGCTGGGTCACTGCTCTCCAGCTGGAGGCAGCCATCCCACAGACCCCTCAGCACACTGGGATAACATGTTTGACCAGACCCTTGGCCACCCAGCTACCCCTCTTCTTGAGGTGCCAAGATTTGTCACATCTTGTAGCTGTTTTCAGCTGAAAGATCAATTTTGAAGTCGTGACAGGTCCACACTGTGCGTGTGGAGCCACCAACACCAGCTTCATGCCTTAAAGCCAGCAGAGGAAGGAGAGGGCTGTGAAACACAGTTTATTATCACAGCTGAAGTTCTTCCACAGGCCACCTAAAACTCATAAATAAATTTGGAATAAATGGCTTTTACTTCACTAATCATTAAAATCTCCTTGGCCAGGTGGTGTTGAGGATGACGAGAAATGGGATCATCAGGGCCTTGGCTGGAAGATGAATAATGGGGGATCCAATACCTAAAAAACTGAATTTAGACTCATTGAGCTGCTTTAGATTTCTGAATTTCCTCTCTAAATTTCCTGCTGAATAGCTCAAGGCCTTCAAAGGCACCAGGCTTAAGATGCCTTAAGGTGGGGTGGGAAAGGTTCATTGAGACAAAGAGGAAATTAATGCATCACAGAATGGTTTGGGTTGGAAGGGACCTTGAAGATCATCTCATTCCAACCCCCTGCCATGGGGAAGGACACCTTCCACTAAACCAGGTTGCTCAAATTGAGAAGTAATTAATGACCAGAACAAATGGCCAAGTGCTGCAGTGGTGTCTCCACTGCCGGAGATTTCAGTCTCCAGACTGGACATTTTTCCAAGTGATATTCTCCAGACCAAACACACATTAATCCCCTGGACTGGATTGAATAGCAGGACAGATCAAACAAAAACAGTTGCCCCTCTGGCTTTTAAATCTGTGACTCCCTTTCTACCCAGACACCACCCTCCCAATGGGTAACACCAACCTAACACAGGCATAAAGATTCTCCCTCACAAAATCTCCCAAAATACCAGGTTTGCAGCAATTAGCAGCACACAGACAACCTCATGTCTCTCCATCCATGGGAGGCATATGAAAATTTGACTCCACTAAGCCTAGAACTTAGGACACAGTTCTTCCTTGCATCAGTGCTCACCATTTCAAAACACAGCATTCTGATGGCATCCTCAGGCCAGATTAGGCATTTTGGCTGCCTACAGCAAAAGAAGAGTGAAATGGGATCCAAACTAGCTGTGCTGCTGCATGGACAGTTGTCCAATTTGGCTGGGAGGAGATGCCTCCCAGCTAGGAAAGGCTTGAGACCCTCCTCTGGTCTCCAAAAGATACCTTATCTCTCACTTGGCCTCTGAGAATCACACATCCTTTTGATAGCCAAGGAAAAGTGGAAAAAGGTTCATGAATCTGGGTTCAAAAGATGGCAGTGATGAATAGTGGACAACTTGGTGTTTATGAAGCTGTGCTTTCCCCATCAGCCTGAGCACCTCCTAATGGGGATATTCTCCTTCCTCCAGCAGGAAAGGGGTCACTGCAGAGGGGATGGCAGAAACCTCCCCATAAGGAAATCCCTCAGGTCCATCAGGTGGGCCCTGATGATGATGGCAGGAGTCTGGGTGAGGATGTGGCTTCCTGCCACAGGAATTTTCTCCACCGTGTGATCCGATAGCAGAGCTGATGTGAAATTCAGTTTTGTGTCAAGCAGGAACATCCATCCACACCAGACACAGATGTGCCCCTAAATTTCAGCTCAGATGAACATGGACCAGTTCAAAGTCAGAGCCAAGCAAACATGGCTTTACCAGTTCAAATCCAGCAAAATAAACCAAAAATAGTGGTATGGCTCTTACTCAGCAACAGACTGACCTAAACCCCTGCAACCACCACGGCTCCCAAAAAAATTGCTGCTAAATCCCAACTGTGAAATTGGGAGTTGGCCCTCGATCAAGCCAACATCTTGGCTGGGCTGAAAAAGCCACCAAGTAGACGCTGAGAAATGAGTACTCTGCTCCCCTTCTACAGAAATCTTTTCCAAGGTCTCAATCATGTGCCTCAACTTTTCAAATCTTTATCATACTGCATAAAATAATACACACACACACACAAACAAACATACATGCATATTAAAAAAAAAAATGGATAAGCAATGATACAAAATATAAAGAACTTTTATAAATGGTACACTGGAACTAGTATAGATTTTTATTTGGAGGAAAGAGTGGACTCATAGTGAAGCACTGGAACCCAACCATCTGCACCACCCCCTCAAAAAATTCAGCCCTCATATAATTCTTTCTCTCCCTTCCCCAGCCTGACTGCCCTTTCTCCTCACCCACCAGGAAAAAATTCGGAAATGCCAGGAAAGTTAACTGCCTGAAGTTGCTGTATAAGTCCTGTTAGGCAGGCAGCTCCCTTTCAAAACACACACACACACACAAAGAAGCCCTGGGAATTTCTTTGGAAGTGCAGCAGCGCTGGTGCCGTGTGTTTATTGGGATGTAAAGGCACAGCAGAATTTAGGTACATCCAGGCAATTTTTCAAGCGTGCCCGGGAGAGACGGCAGGGATTGCTCTCAACAGTGTTGAATTCAAATCTGAGGCACAAGGTTTGGTGAAAAGGATTGCTATTTTTAATACCCACAGTTTCCTTGTGCGATTCCAGCTCTCTAAGACCCTAAGACCTTTAAATTCCATCTAGTGTCTATCACATGCCATTGAATTGGCATGTTTGCAAATTGCATGCAGTGAGATCCTTCCATACCAGCAGCTCTGTCTCAGATTCCCCACCATCCCTGCCAAACTAGTATTGCCTGCACATTTTTTTCATCTTTTCATTGAGTTCTGTGTGTCAGCCAACACATTCTTTAGAACAGGCTTCAGTAGGCATGGTAACTGGTTCCTGGTTGCAAGCTGCCTCATGCATTTGCTCCTGTTTCTTTCTGGATAATTTCTCCCCCTCAGCTTCCTTCCTCTTAGGTGAGGACTTAAAGCGTGTTTAGCATTATCTGTTCCATCTGTTGTGCCCGTGATAAATAGCTGAGATATAATAAAAAAGTCCTAATTGAGGTGGTGATGCGGTGAATAAGCAAAGCCCCTTCGTTCGGCCGGGCTGTGAATCTGGATGGTTTGAGAGCTGCAGGTACCTCGGGGCTGCTCAGCCTGACTCTGCTGTGTTGACTTTGTCTAATTGCAGGGGAGGAGCTAGAAAAGCAGTGAAGGGCAGTGGCACACACAGCAGGAGAGCTGAAAAATACTGGCATAACCACGCAGAGCTAAACAAACTGACTGACAAAGCTCTTGGCGTATTATTAAAAAATCTGGCAAAATGCTCATCTCTTGACAAAAATGTAGAAAGACTAGTAATGCAGAACTTTATCCCATGTTGGATTTTAAAGTGGCTAATGCCAAGTTGTCTGTCAAAATTAATAGGGCATTGCTTCTTCTTATAGAATAGGAAAAAGGGAGAGATCGCGCATACATTTTATTCATTTATTCATCTCTAACAAAAATGATGTATCTGCTAAAAATTTATTTAGGGAGGGCTTTGGTAGATGCTAATTCCGAAAAAGCAATACTCAAGAAGTGATGCTAGCTTATACTTACTGGGGTTAAGGGATAAAACCCTCCCAGTAATAGCAGAAAAAGCCTGCTATCATCTCAAACCCCATCACGAGGAAGTTTCAGCCCAGAGACACCATTACCCATCTACATCTCTGCCCAGATGCATCTTTTTCCTTTCTGATGGTTTTCATTTAAATCCAAAAATTTCATTTTAAAATGTGCCACTTCAGTGGAATGCCATTAAAACTCGGGATCTCCACAGGCACTAACCCAAAACCAGATTTGTTTACCATCAGCCATAGTTAAACTTATTCTGCTTCCGTGCTTGCAAGAGATTTTTGACTCTTATACCTGTGGATACCTGACACCTGAGCTATATCTGCCACAATATTCTCTGATATTCCTGGTTTTTTTGCAGGAGAACTTGCACAAACTTTCTCTGCTCCACTGTACAAGCCTATTCACCCAGGTCAAAAGGAAAAAAAAAAAAAAAANTACTATCTTTCAAATGATGAATCACAGGCCCTGTAAATATCTGAAAATGCTCCCTTCCTAAACAAAACTCATGGATGCCAATACTGCCCTCCCTGCTCTGGATAAAAAAACACATCAGCCTGCAAACCTCAGAGTGTTCTGCCCAAAGCTCCATCAAGAGCCACTGTGAAACTAAAAATGCAATTTAAAATGAAGCCACAACTGGTTTCTTTTGCAATCTGAGGGATCTCTGCCCAGTCTGAACACAATATCACACAATGCTGTGGAAAATAGCCTGGTGTACTTGGGGGTTTCCGAGAGGAGCAAAAGTCAAGAAGGTATTTTATTAGCACACTCCAATAAAGAAAAGATTTTTCCCTGCTTGAAGAAAGTGACAGTCCAAATAATGATGAATTTTGCTTCCTTCTTGTTTTTATAACAGGCTGTGACCATCACACACACCTTTTGTAAAGCTTCAGGGGCCTTGCTGGTCAGTATTGATGAGCTGAAGCACACATGGGGTGCAGCATTTTGTGTCTAGCTCATGCACTGACAAATACAGCTCTGTTTTTTTGTGTTAGTGAGGTCTGGGTTTAGTCTTTTTACCAACCAAGGAACCAAATAAACATTGCCGGAGTGTCCTCACAGCAGAGGGAGGGAATGCATTTGAAGGCATGAGCATTTTCAATATGTAAGGGGAAAAGTTCTGTACCCCCAGCACCTCCAGAAGCTTCCAGCCTGGCACATGACCAAATATTCCTCAGAGGGAATATCTGGTGCTCAGATGGGCACACACAGACTTGGAGATCCTTGGAGTCACCCTCTGTATTTCAGCAGAAGATGAATGCCTGAGAGTCCCTTCCAGTACCCCAATGGGCCCAACAGAGCTGGAGAGGGAATTGGGACAAGAGCATGGAGGGACAGGAGAAGGGGAATGGCTTCATGTTGCCAGAGGGCAGGGATGGATGGGATATTGGGAAGGAATTCTTCCCTGTGAGGCCCTGGCACAGAGAAGCTGTGGCTGCCCCATCCCTGGAAGGGTCCAAGGCCAGGCTGGATGAGCTTTGGAGCAACCTGGGCTAGTGGGAGGTGTCCCTGCCCATGGCTGGGGGTGGGACATGGATGATTTTTAAGGTCCCTTCCAACACAAACCATTCTATGTTTCTATTATACTACAATTTTAACCCCCACTTCCAGGTGGGACAGGCTGAATCTGGGCACCTTTTCAAGATCCAATTCCTTCCACTGTTAATGAGTCACCCCCCACCCTCTCAGGAGTGTGAGCAAACGTTGACACTCCACACACACACACACAAAAAAGAGAATTGTGAGAACGTTCTTCAAAGGCTGATAGAATAAACATGTAAATACAAGATGGGCTGACTTCCTACTGTTCATGTTTGCTCACTGTGAACATTTGGTTCACTTGGCTTTCCTCATTATTTCAGCTGGGGAAAGTCACTATATGAATTAATAGCAGATTTCCCCGCTGAAAATAAATGTTTACCAGTAATTTTTTTTTTTTTCCTTTTGGCAGAGACCAGGCTTTTTTGTCTGACTGCCTCCTTTTTGGCCTGCACATCCCTGAGGTGTGTAATTAAAGTGAGGGAATTTGCACATAGTGCTTTAGGGGCTTAATGAATAGAAAACACAGGATATTTCATTGATTTGGTGCACGCGATATTGTCAGAGTGTACATTTCCTTTGTAAATGGCAAAAAGACAGCCATAATAATATATGTGCATTCAAGCTTGTGTGTAAGAAAAAAAAATAATTGAAAAAACGGGGAACAAATGAAAAGAAAAGAACTGTATCTGTTTCCAAATTCTAATATAAAACACATTCAAAAGAGCAATTTAGATTAAAACAGGAAAGGCAGGAGCTTCAACATGGTTCAGAATAAACAATCAAGCTATACTTTCCTCAAGATATAATTTCACTTAGAGTAGGTGTGGAAATCTTTGAAAAATTCATTATACAAAGCCACATGTGAAAATAAGATTTGTGTTAGCAAAAGATTCTTTGGCTGCTCTTAAAAAAAATGAAAAGTACGTTAAATAGCATGTGTGTATAATGTATAAATAGTGCACAATCTGCACGGTGAGGAGGCAGCTGGGGTAAGTCTCACATGTTCTGTGTTGGAATAATGTTGTGTATTGGGATAGGAGGCCATAAGGGAGGATAAATTCTCTTTTTCTGGAGAGGTTTTTTCTTTGCAGAGCTCTGAACATTCCCATTGTGGAACAGCCACGGTGGGCAGGTCGGTGCAAATACATTTATTTTCTCACTGGATAAAGCAGATCTGTGCTCCTTGGGGCCTGGGGATGAGGTGCAGCCAGGGGAGAGGGAGCACAAACCACAGCTCCAACCTTCCAAGTGACCCAGCCCCAGGCAGCTGCTGCTCCACCAGGTGACACAGCACAGGGGACAGGGGACAGCTTTCCTGGGGCTCCCTGCCTGTCTCCACATGCAGCATCATCCCAGACATCAAGGATGAAGCCAATGGAATCAAGGAATTGTTTAGGTTGGAAAAGACCTCCCAGGTCACTGGGTCTAACTGCTGAACCAGCACTGCCAAGGCCACCACTCACCCCTGTCCCCAAGTGCCACATCCACAAGGCTTCTAAATCCCTCCAGGGATGGGGGCTCCACCCGTACCCTGAGCAGCCTGTGTCAGGGCTGACAACCCTTTTGGTGAAGATATTTTCCTTCATATCCAATCTAAATCTCCCCTGGCACAATTTGTGGCTGTTTCCTCTGATCCTGCCCCTTGTTTCCTGGGAGCAGAGCCTGATCCCCCCTGGCTGCACCCAGGGAGTTGTGCAGAGCCACAAGGTCCCCCCTGAGCCTGCTTTTCTCCAGGCTGAGCCCCTTCCCCAGCTCCATCAGCTGCTCCTCCTCAGACAGAAACATCCCACCCACACCTCCTGAGCACCATCACGAGGAGGAGGAGGAAGAAGAGGGCTCTCTCCTACACTTTCTGTGCTCTGTTTTTGTCAGCTGTGAATACCAGGGGTCTGGCCAGGAGCCTCTGCCCTGCACGAGTGCCAAAATAGAAATAATCCATGTGCAAGGAGCAAAGCAGGTTCACCAATCTCCTGTTCAGCAGAAAGCAGCCCTGGCCTGCCCAACAGTGAAGGCCCAAGGCAAGAGCTGATGCTGTGATCCTCTGCTTAACAGATGGATGGTGACACGCTGGAACAGATTATCTGGTGAGACAGTGCAATTTCCAGCACTGGAGGTCTCAGAGGTGTCTTCCAGCCCTATTGCTCAATGAATCTATAATTCATCCTTTCGTGAGCGAGTCAAGACACTCCCTCAACTCTCAAAACAGCATGCAAAGGACAAATTGCTCTTTTTGCATCTCTTCCCCCTAAGCAGAAGGGAAAATAAAGTGTGGGATGGGAATGCAGAGAGAAAGGAGGAGAGTTCAGCATCTCCCCACAGCTCTATTCTGGCCAGGCTATAAAGCTTTGTGCGTGTTTATTCGTATTAAAAAAAATGCATGTGAAAATATAATTTTTCTCTTCTTTCCTTTGACCCTTCTGATATCTTCTTCACAGCAGAAGATTAAGTTCAATTTCAAGAATCCATTGGAGAAGAAATGCATGTAGAATTGAAAAAGAAGCATTTTATCATTAAAAGAAGACATCCCAGGGTGTGTTAGGGGATACCAGCAGAGAGAAACTGTTTTGTTGGGACCTCAGACCTCATCCTCCCTGAATTTCCAGCTCTGTCTGACACACTTGAAAAAAGCAGTTAATTCAAAGAGTTTATTTCAGGTCAGTATTATTGTTAAATACATTTCTATAACAGGCAGGATTTGAGGGCCAGGATTATGAATTATCTGAACTTCAAGGTATTTATTTTAACTGTAGATGACCTTCTTGACCTTTTCTCATTCTCATCCATCAGTCTCCTGGACTTCATCATTTAAAGCCAAATCTAACACCACCTAAAGTCCAAAGCAGCACGATCCACTTCTATAACGATATTTGCAAACTGTCAAATAAAATAAATACTTCATTAATCCACTGTCACCCCAGCCTATTATTTCCCTGATGTGGAAAGATAGAAGCAAAAGCTAAGTATATCATCCCAGCTTTCTGTGGGCATTTATTTATGTCTCACAGTTGTGTCCCAGCACTGTGTGGGTCAGAGACATTTCAGTCCCTGCTCAGCAGATCTGCAAAGTCCAGCCAAAACCCAGGCAAAGCCAGTCTTGGGTTGTCTGTTGTCCTGGTTCTGGCCAGGACAGGGTTAAATTTTTGGCAGTAGACAGGAAGGGCATGGCCAGGATCCAGAGGTTACTCTGTACCACCTCACTCATTGATGGGGCCAGGGGAAAGGGATTCTCTTCAAGGAGAACAGGTTCTCTCTCGTGGCAGAGGAAACTGCCCAATATTGTTTATTATCAGAGGGATTTCTGTGTGAGTTGTGTCTTTTCTTGTACCCTCTCTCATTAGTACTGTTGCTGATAATGTTAGTTTTCTTATCTCATTGCTGTTTTCAAAAAATTGCTCTTACCTCTACCTGTGATCTTTATTTTTGTGCCTCCAATTCTGCTCCTCATCCTGCTGCAGTGGAGAGAGGGAAGGGAAAATGGGGGAGCAGGAGAGAGTAGGGTGTAATTTGGAGGGTGAGGGCACTGAATTGGGGAGTACCACTCCTAAAGAATGACAGCTTCATGGTCCCATCCACTGGTCATCCACTTGAAAGGAGTGGGGTATTTCCAGAATAAAAATTTGAATTATAAAATCCATATATTTTATGTCAGGCTTAGTATTTTTAACTTAGAGGAAACGAGAAGAGGAACAGCACTGAACACTACAGCAGTGCAAGAATTCCAGCACTGCATGCACAGAACTGGAAAAGGGAAGCTGTGGCTGGTGCCCCTGCCCAGGGAAGGGGGTTGGAACTGGATAATCTTTAAGGTCCCTTCCAGCCCAATCCATTCTATGATTCTATCAAGTGTACTGAACCTCTCTGGCTGCAAGGATTGCTTTGCTGCCATCCATGCAGAACTATTTGCAGGATGTGGGAACTGCTTCAGCAAAGAGGATTCATCTGGCACCCCCAAGGACAGAGTGAGCAAGGCTCTTCAGCAGTCAGCACACACAGAAGCTTTGCCATTTATATATAATGGTTATGTGACATTCCCTGATCTTAAAATAACAAAGCGTTTTAATCGCCGAGACTTTGACCTTTTGGTCAAGTGGAACACTTGCTATTTAATTTCTTTACTTTTCATACAACACGCTAGATCGTCCCTGCAAAGCAACTCAGGAGACTGCTCAGCAGAGAAAAGCAGGGCTTGTGGTAAAGGCAGCACAAAAGTTTCAGCTCATGTCTCTGTACAGCCTTCCCAGATGGATTCAGAGAATTTGCTCACACTTTGACCCATCCTACCCCGCTTTAGTTGTCCAAGCAGGACACAACAAGAGTCTCTCTTCATCCTCTGAGGGGTCACCAGGCAGGAAGGAGCACATCCACAGGATAAGTCAGCCTATCCAGGGCCTGAAGCATGTTTTACAGACGTCTTTTTCCAGTTCCTTGCTTGAAGTGGTCCATTGGGACTCTCTGCCAACGAAATTTGCTGCTTTGGTCGCACGCCTGAAGGTTTGTGGGGTTTTTTAAATCTTCCAACTGGGCATATCCAAATGGCACCAAGTAATCAGATTTTATGGACCGAAAGCAGGAACAATACTGAGATAACTGATATCTTCAGAAGGTTGTCAAGAAAGAAACCTTCCTGCAAGATATTCACCCATACTTGCCAGAGCACCAACTAAATTCAAAACTGATTGATAGGACAAGGAGCAGTGGCTTTAAACTGACAGAGAATTGGTTCAGGTGGGATATTAGGAAGGAATTCTTCCCTGTGGGAGTAGGGGGATATTGCGAAGGAATTTTTCCCTGTGAGAGTGGTGAGGTCCTGCCAACGGGGTGCCCAGAGAAGCTGTGGTTGACTCACCCATGGAAATGTTCAAGGCCAGCTTGGATGGGGTTTGGAGCAACTTGGGATGGTGGAAGGTTACCCCATGACAAGGGACTTGGAGTAAGATGGTCTTTAATGCCCCTTCCAACTCAAACCTTCCAGGATTCTATGATCTGTAAGAGGGTGGAACAGGAGCACCCTGATCTCCCTTCAAGGCTCATCTTCCATGATTTCACCAGTACATCCAGCTAGGCTGAAAGAAGGCACAGATTCCCACTGTGCAGATGTCAATATTCATCCTGTCCCATGGAGCCCAGTGTTTTGTGAAGGGGCTGAGCCTCCCTGATCTCAAATCAGCAGCAGCCCAGTCACCCAAAAAGGCACTAAAACCCAGTAATGAATATAAATGCAGTAAAGAGAGAGGCTGATGTTCCTTGCTCCTCTCTCTCTTTAAGGAATTTTATTACAAACTTCTACTCCATTCTTTCTTTCCCCGTGGACACCCAGCCACGGGAGCTGCTCCTGATGGGAAGTCTGTCCATTTTCCTCGCAGCCAAGAACTGAGAATGGGAAGGCAGCATGACTCAGGACTTAGGGATAAAAAAAACCAACATCAAGCAACAACTGTCTGCTCCTCAACTTTGAGCCTTCCTCTTTTCACCCCCCCTCCTTTCCACGGGGCTGGCGTTGCGAGCTGATCATGTTCCCGAATACCACAGGTCATCATCTTCCCACAGCCTCAGGAGCTGCAGCCTGCTGAGGCTGCAGTGCCAGAAGGCAGCTCCTCTCCTCCTTGTAGTTTTCAGCTCATTTTTTAACATTTTCCTGAAGGGCAGAGGCGCTCAGAGTGGGTGTTACCACCACACGGGTTTTCATTCTGCTGCATCGCCCTCAGTTGTGCAAGCGCCAAACTCAAATTCCACCTGCTTTGCTCTTTCCTACTCTGCCCTTTCTGGGATGACTCGAGAGGAGCTGGGAAGCATTTGTAGCTCCGTTTTAAAATCTAACTACCCAGCAGAGACTGCCAAATTTCAGTCCACAGCAAATTCTTACAAGCGAGCTGTAACCCTTCAAAACAGAGACTGCTAACATATGGTGGTGTCAGTGGGAGCTTCTGTAATGCAATTTATTGTTGTGTAGGCTCTTTCAAGCTACTACACATGAGAGGTAAAGGGAACATTTACTCTTCGATGGGAGTTTAATCTTAGATTTACCTCATTTGAAACAAAACCCTCATTTGCATCTCTAATACATAAGCAATCACCTGTAAAGAGTGCTTGTGAATAGAGATGTTTCTTGACTTGTCATCAGAGCCTTTGCTCCTGGCTGGGGGTTTTGTCTGAGAAAACGCTGCAGAATTCAGTCCCCTTCCAGACAGTGTGCACAAACACCCACTGATATCACTAGAAAATAGTGATAAATAGAGGAAAGGGTTTTCATGAAGTGGAACAGATATTCACAGCTAACATGGGGCTCACGCAAGGTTCGTTCGGCTGCACGCATATATAATATATAATTTAATTCCTCCATGCTTTGCCTTCCGTGCCCTTTTTATATCCGAGCGTTACAGTGTATGGTTAAGGCTTCAAACAGAAATAATCTCCTGGTGAAGTGAAAGTGCTTGATCCTGTACAAGCAATAAAAGATAAAGCAGCTCCACGCCACGGTGAAGTGTTCTTCCTCCTCAGCCCCCTCAGGGTCAGCAAAGGGACAGCAGTGGGACACAACCCTTCCTCATGGCCCGCCCCACCACGACCCAATTGGCACCATGAGCCAGTGGACATCACAAAGCACCTCTCCCAAAGCAGCATGCAGAGTTTGGGAGTTGGGGATGTTTAAAAATGAGGCCCTTCTCTTGGTTTAGTCTGGGCCTAGAAACATGAAAAGCCTTCCAGGCCCATCTGAAATATTTGTGCAATGCCCAGCTTCAAGCCTGGCCACAGTCCTAGGATTTTTCCTCCAGGAGAACACACAGTCCACAACTTTGAGATATTTTCCTTTTTTTTCCTCTTGTTTAACTCCTACCTCTGAAGACACAATATTAAGTAATCACTGACCAGGCCATAATTCAAGAACATGACCTCAATCTCTGACCTGGCACTGCCTTCAGCTGAACTCCTTAGTCTGAAAGTACCTAAAATACATCAGCTTTGGAAATGGCTTGGTGTTCCTCTTGAGGGTTTGTCAGCTGAGATACAGATTCCAGAAAACACTGTGGAGAAGTCTTTTGTTTGTTTGTTTGTTTGTTTTTTTCTCTCCAGGACAATTACCTTAACTTGAAATTTCAGTTGAGGTAACACATTGGAAGATGGCTTGGATATTCTCTGGCTATGAAGTGGGACATGCAGAATCACATGGACTATAGATTAAAGACTAGCAAATAGGGGAAAATCAGACTTGATAACTTGAAGGGGTGGTCAGGCTCTCTTTCCATCATGTGATGACTCTGAAGCCTATCAATTGCCTTTGTACACCACCCATCACTGTTAATTTTCAGAGCTGATGCTTTTAGCAGAATTTCCTATCCAGACCAGGAGTCTCCACGTGGCTTCTGAGTACCAAATAACCAAGAGACCCATCTCTAGCTTCTGCACAGAGGCTTTTTGCAAAGAACACCAGCTCTCTCCTGTAATGCACATGATGTTCTCCAGCTAAATCCACGAGATATGAAAAATTGGCTCTTTTTCCCAATAGTTTCCTTTGCTGTTCCCCGACTTTCAAGCCATGAGTGCCCTGGTTACTATAAAAGTCATGCACACATGTCTTCTGCCAGCATGGTGTCATGTCTTCTGTCAGTGTGTTATTTAGTACTCAGTGTTCCTATTATCTTCAAACTGGCTCTGGATTGGTTCCAAAAATTGCAATGTTATTCATGAAAACTTCAGTGGAGGCTTTCCAGTCTGTTTGAGCAAGGGGTTGGAACAATGCTGGGTTTGGCAGGGGGAAGGAGTGGGGATTGGGGTTTTGGGGGGGGGAAAGACAGAGGGAGTTTGCATCTGTGTGTGCCAATTATCAGTCTGAGAGTCCGTGTTAGTCTGCCTGGATGAAAGGAATTCTGTGTGATGAGGAAAATGTGGAGCACTGATATGTGGAAGGAGGGAAATTGCTCTCCTGGACAGGAATCATCAGGAGAACTCCCAGCCAGGCTGAGTCCTCTCTCTGCTGTGATCACTGACCAATTTATTACCACTGCTTTTCCAAACAAATAAACAGAGCAGAAACCTGAAACGTGTCTCCATCGGGCTCCAAGATGAGACATTAGCAAAACTTTCATAAATTATAATTTTGAGGAGCTAATTTGGCTATTTCTTTGTCTCCCCAAATGCTGTGACTCTAAATCAGCATAAGAGCTGCCCTCTCTGGATGGCTCAGTTTTACTATTACCAGAATTATTCAAGCATATTAGCAGACTTCTAGCCAAGAATACCTTGTGGTCTGATGGAAAGTCTTGTTTTCCTTGATTAAATCTCCATTTCTTGTATTTGTTAGAACAAACAAGCAATTGAATATTTTATTAGAAAGAATATGATTTATTTTTGCTAGTTAATATATTTGCTCTGTGACAGAGCCTCAGGGGATGAATATTTTTCTTCGTTGACAGCCCTAAAGGGATGACACTTGCAGAGTCTGCTCTCAGCCTGTTCTAGCAGTCTTCAAGTGGTGCATTTTGCAGCACAGAGCAGATTTTTCACAAGCTAAGAGAACTTTTGCTTACGAAAAGAAATCCCACATCATTTTCACCCTCCTGTTTAGGGATTGTGAGGTTTTTATGTATCTCCTGGTGCCAGAATTCAGGCACTGGTTCACTCAGGACGTGCTTCTGAACAAAGGCCATCCCAAATAAAAAAAAACATAGACCCAAACTTCTCTAAACACAGAGTGTACACAATTTAGCTGCCTGCTATCTCTGAAATCAGATCTGGATTCAACATGCACAGCTCCTGCTTGTCTTTTCTTCCCAGGAATGACACTGTGAGGGAAGAGGCAGTGTATTTAACAAAGCTGTTATGCAGTTTACTGATTGTGATTATTCAAGGCAAATGCTTTGAAGTAACAGCTTAGTGCAGAGTGACAGTAAACAAGATATAGAGATACAGCTAGATGAGAAGGAAAATAAATGGCAATTAGGATTGATATTCTAGGTGTGGGAAACGCTGTTAAGACCTCAAACCCCAGCAATGACACTCTGCATCTGTGCTGCCACTGCCCCACAGGACCTCCAGGATGCATCACCAGAGGCAGTTTGACAACTCTGAACCCTTAAACACCAGGCAAACATCAGCCAGGCTGCTGTACAGCCAGGGAAGCCAGGAACAAAGGAAGGGGAGCCCTGATGACACCTCCTGTGCTAATGCTTGGGGCTGTCCTGGCTTGTGTCAGAAATACGTGGCCAGAGGGACCAGGGCAGGGATTGTCCCCTGGGCTGGGCACTGCTGGGGCACCTCCAGTCCTGGGGGCAGTTTTGGGTCCTCTCACAATAAAGGTGTTGAGGGGCTGGAGCTTGTCCAGAAAAGGGAACAAGAAAAGGGAAGGGTCTGGAGCACCAGGGGAGGCTGAGGGAGCTGTCAAGCACTGGCACAGCTGCCCAGGGCAGTGGTGGAGTCCCCATCCCTGGAGGGATTCATGGAAGAGGTGGGGATGTGACACCTGGGGACATGGGTTAGTGGTGGCCTTGGCAGTGCTGGGAGTCTGGTTGGAATTGAAGATCTTAGAGGGCTCTTCTAACCTAAACCATCATGAGATTCTGTCCCCTAGACACCTTCAGCAATGTTTAAGTTCCAGACAGTGACAAGGAATTCAGAGTGGCTCTCGACCTCCGGCACAGTGAGTGCAGAGGAGCAGGGCACTGTGCCCAGACAGGACATGATGAGGACATTTTCTAAATTGTCACTTCCTCTCCCCATTCCTTGCACTGGGAGCTAAGGGCTGGCTGTCATGGGCAGCTTGGGGCTGAAGTGTTTCACACCATCCTGATAACAAAGTGTGTCTGTGCAAACATTGATGTGGCTGAGGACTTACATCCACCCTCACAGAATCATGGAATGGACCTTTAGGATTATCCCTTTCCAACTCCCTGCTATGGCAGGAACACCTTCCACTATCCCAAATTACTCCAAGCCCTCTCCAACCTGGCCTGGAACACTTCCAGGGATCCAGGGGCAGCCACAGCTTCTCTGGGCACCCTGTGCCAGGGCCTCACCACCCTCATACCAAGAAATTCTTCCCAGTATCCCACAATATCCCACCCATTCCTGCCCTCTGGCTGTTTGAAGCCATTCCTCTGTGTCCTGTCACTCCACACCCTTACCCAAAGTCCCTCCACAGCTCCCTTGCAGATCCTCTACACAGAACCTCAGAGTTTTGCTGCAAGTTCCTGAATATTCTTAACCCACTAAAATTATACATGCTTTCTTCTCATCCAGAAGCCCATTTCTCCTGTAAACAACCAGAGATGAGCAAGGAGGAGGCCAGTGCAGGAAAACAATGCCTTCAGGGTGCCAACAACTCCTTCCCAACACTGGCACGAGAGCCAGCCTGCAAAACCCTGATGAGTTCAGATTCACCCCAACATTAACCTCCTCACTTAGATTTCCTCCTGAGCATTCCTGCATCTGAGGTCTGTGAAATGCCACTGTTCCAAGGGGTAAAGCAAAGAATTATGACTTATCATGAACACAGTATGCAGAACATTGCTCTCTTTTTTCCCTTTTGTTCCCACCTAATTCTATTTTTTAGAGAAATTATTAAAACTAATTGCATTATTTAATCCCATCACATAAAATCCTCCAGTGTTTCATTAATCAATGTAATCAAGCCAATCAAAATAGATAAAGATCTTTTAGCAGGCTTTGATGAGATTTTATCAAAATCTCAGTGCATATTGTGAAGTCTTATCCTCAGAAGCAAACTAACTGTAGGATATGGAGGCTTTATCAAGCAGGCACTAATAAAACAGATGATGCTTGGGCCATTTTAAGAGGCTCTCCATATTAAATTAATAACAGCAACGCTTTTGTATTTTATATATAGGAATATAAAAGCAAATGGAAACAGCATTCATTTCGTATCTGCAGAGAGATTGCTGTAAAGCAATCAGGTTTTTTTAAGTAATGAAGAAGATGCATGTCTGTGAGCCAGCAGACCATAAAGCCACAACACTGCAAGGAAAAAGCAGTGGGTAATGCAAGAGTTAGATCAGAATAGCTGTAAGTGAAGAGCCTTATTAAAAGCACAAACCATTTCCTTTTAAATGTAGCACTCCCACCCCACATCTGATCATAAATAAATATGGATGGAGAAGCTGTGCCTTGTGCAACATTCCCCCTCCAGGCCGTAGCTCCCGTTCTTCATGGTTTTGCCTCACTAACCAGGGGTATGAGGTACTGAAATCTGCCACAAAAACAGAACCTAAAGGGGCATTGGTGTAATACAAGACCATAAATCCAGGCAGTTACTCAGTCCAGCGTGGCTTAGGGGACCCCAAAAAAAAGTCACAGTCCAGGGAACAGACCTTGAAGCACCAAACAAATCAGCCTGACAAGGAGCACTCACTGCCTGCAGAGCAGAGGGAGTTGAAAAATAAGCACTGCCTTCTCTTACAGCTACCTCTGCACTTCTTCCAGATGAAAAGAGTGGAAGTTTCACCACTGCCTTCCATTTAAAGACTCCAAATCCTCCTAAGCCAGCTGGAGTTTTATTCTCCTTCCCTTTTTTCTCTTAGTCTACAGCACAGAGTTAGGTAACAGGTCCGGTTCAACACTGGCCATATCCACGAGTTCAGCTCTTCAAAAGGCACAGTGAGAGCTGAACAATGACCAAACCAAGGGAAATAATGACAGAGCAGGATCCTGGGTTTATCCAAAATTGGGCAACACTTGATTGCTTAGAAAGCTGCTGGGCTGAGTGTGCAGGTAGCAGCCCAACAACAACAAATCTAATGAGGGCAGTAATTTTACATTATGTTGTGCTTTAGTTTCAATTCTGTCTTGGAAAAGGTTTTAAGTAGAATTAAGCTTGTCTTGCTCACAAGGAAACTTTCTTTTCCCTTTCCTTTCCTTTCCTTTCCTTTCCTTTCCTTTCCTTTCCTTTCCTTTCCTTTCCTTTCCTTTCCTTTCCTTTCCTTTCCTTTTTTCAAGCACCCACCAAGTACAGCTCAACTTAAAAATAAAACCAGGGCTGAGCAAGGCAAGATGTGTCAGCCACAGGGGTAGCTGAGCTCTCCATAGCTGGAAAAATAACATGGGAGGTGATGGAAGGGCAGCTGTGGGCACCTAGGGCCTGATCCACCTGTCTTGGCTGTGTAATCCACAGCTGCTGCAAAACTGGACCTGGTGTGCCAAACACAACCCCTTCCAAACAGAGGCAGAGTTTGGCTTTGAAAGAGTTGCTAAATTTAAGCTCAAACTCAACTTCATGTTGCCAGATCTCATCCAGAATCCCAATGATGCCAAAAAGTCACTTCACACGGGCTGAAATCAGAGAATTCTAGTTAAGGATGCACAAGGTCAAACTATTCTGAAAACGTTTTCCAGCAATTTGAAGCACTGGAGATATTCTCAGTGTGGTCTCACTGAGGGGAGTGTGATGAGCAGGGGCTGCCACTCACCCATCAGAGCCAGCCTGAGGATGGGTTTGTTACATGAACTGATTAATTAACATGGCTACTCATGTCCTAACTGCTGTCATCAGAAGGAAAAGATTTGTTTCATCTCAATGTTCAGAAGAACAAACACACAGGTTTGGGGTTTGAACAGGGTGGCTTCCAATGCTGTAATTTTGCAGTATTTTTTTTCATTTTATTATAATGGGTTTTATTGTGTTTTTAAGACGTTTAATTGCAACAAAGGGAGGCATAAAATCTGTGTTTGATGGCTTTATTTTTATTTTTATCCTTTTAACTTGTCAGGAGGGGGAGAGATGATGGTGGGAAGCTGGGATCCCGGTCATCCCAGCCCGCCACGCCACCGCTCTTGGACAGCAATCACAGGAGCCCAGCTCAAGCTGTGGACAAGGGTTTTCCAAGCAGCAGCATCTGGCTCCCTGGCAAGTGGAACTGGCCTCATGGATCACATTGGAGCTGCCCCTGGCTCTGTCACGTGGGAAAAGGGCTGAGGGACTGTCTGGGTTGCTCTGTCCTTGTCTCAATCACGTTTGCCTTTGAGGGGACGTGAATGTCCCTCCCCAAAGCCCACTGCTGGTGGCCTCCACGTGCCCGTGCTTCCCCCTGCTTCCTGCTGCCATCAAACCAGTGCATTCCCAAATCTCTGAGGTGCCCCACCAGCCACATCTCTCACCCACACAGAAGGATGACCAAAAGGGATGTATCTGTGGATTTTGGGATGAGCTTCAGGACACTGAGGTAGCAAAAACCTGGCTGATGTTTAACATAGCTGTGTCTCTATGAACATTTAGTTAATCAAAATATCTCCTGATTTTTTATTATTTTTTCTCCCCCAAAAAAGCTTTGCCTGTGGGCTTTTGGGAAGGTAAATACCTCCTTCCCTGCACTGGCTGCAGGTGGTGGTGGTTTCAGGGATGCTGGGATGGATGCTGCTGGATGCCAGGCTCTGAGCAGGGATGAGGGGTTTTACTCACACCTGCTCCCCCCCTCTCTGAACCACTCCCCACCAGTGAAACAATCAGACTTGCACAATACTCCACTTCTTTTTTTAAAAAAAAAATTGAGTATAAACACAACCCAAACCTCCTCATATTAAAGCAATTAAGGAATTAAGGGATGTCACAGCAGGTGGGGAGAACTAAGCTATTATTTTGTTTCTTGATAGAGGGCAAGTTCACTGAAAATTTGAGTGTCATGCCACTCAAAACTATTTGTGAGTATGGGGGAAATATGGGAAATAAGAAAGTCTTCATTCCTTTGGACATTCTCTCAAGGAAGGCTTGCTTTCAAAAAGACCCATAGTTTGTGTGGTTTTTCAGTTTAGTTTAGTTTAGTTTAGGGTTTTTTTGGTAAAAAACTTTGGTGGTTTTTTGCTTCTTTGAAATTAACTTTTTATTATTATTATTTTAAAATAGCACTTTCCTACAAAAAAATAAACTAAACTGAGCTTTTAAACGAGTTAAATAGCCTAAAAATAAAGTACTTCATGTCAGCTAAGCACAATGTCTGTGACTGATTCAAAATCACATTTCCAAGGGGTTTTAGATTACCTGTAAAATCTGGAAAAAAAAAATCTGTTTTCAGCTCTGTATACTCCACTTTTATCCTGACAGTTTTCTGCTTCAGTCACCAAAAGGAAAACACATTTTCCCCCCAGCTCCACGTGTATGGTGCTAAAAACCCCACCAAAGGATTTAGGATTAATGCACTGACTTTTCCACCAGCCAGAAAAGTCCCTTCTGCAACTGCAGAGAAGAAAAAGTTGGAAACTCAGGTCTAGAGCAGAGGAATGGGTCGGTACTGGGTGAGATCTCTAAGAAAGATCCAAACAAGGGTTTGTGAAGAAGTTCAGGCTGAAAGTTGTGTGCATAGAAAAGGGAAATCAGCCAGGTGACCACGGAGGGGCATCACATGGGGAGGATTTTGTAAGTGAGAACCATTCCCAGGTGGTTTAAGATCTTTATAAGGATTCAGTAGGAAGGGTTTCCTGCCTTTAAGAGGAAAAAAATATATATATATATTAAAAAAGGAAAGGGAAGTATAAAAGCTGCTTTTACCACAAGAGTGACAAAACACAGAATAATCAAAATGCCAACTGAAATTTGATGGATTTGTAAGTATTCCTTTGGGACAAACAACTGGAATTGTGTGATCCATGTTGCAATATTTGTGTTGGTTTTAACAAATTTGGAATCTGGTCTTGCCTCTCCTCTCCTGAGCCTCACACAGGGGTAAAATCCTGTCTCTAAGAGGGAGCACTTCCACAGCCACTGCTGCCATATTCCTGAGAAACCAACAGCCAGGCCCCTCTCCACTTTCCCCACAGGGACATTGATGAGTTTAGTACACAAAGGGAGAATGAAAACATTTCAGTGAAAGGAGAAAGCACACAAGGCTCCTAATTCACATAACCCAAGATACCCTGTGAGCTGGATCCAGGTGCAACACAGGAGGATGCCCAGTTATCCTAAGGAAAAAATCTGGGTGGGTCCCTCAAGATTCCTCCACCTCTTGCAAAGTGAAAAATTTCCAGGGTATAAATCTGCAGTTTGGTTCCCAGTGAGGTCCTAATGAAGGCAAGCAGCCAAACGAAGCCAACTGAAGCTGCATGGCCTGGGTGTGTGGCAGAGCTCCCTCCAAGTCCTGCCTCACCACAGAGCCGTGGAATATCCTGAGCTGCAAGGGACCCACAAAGATCATCGAGTTCAGCTCCTGGCCCTGCACAGGACAATCCCAAAAACCCCCCAATGCCTGCAAAAGCAGCTCTTGGCAGTGTTTGTCAGGCTGGCTTTTGGAACAAGTGCATTTGCACTCCTGATCTGCCTCAGATGTGCAGCCACATGAGTTTTTACACGTCCTTTGGTTAAACCTGAGCGAAATTTAGCACTCTGGGACATCATGTGGAGTTGGACATTTGTCTCTAAACCACCTAAGTCATGCTTTGTCCAGGACTGTAGAAGTGCAGTTTGAAATTCCTCGCCTGGAGGATGCTGTGGATGTTACTGCTTTGGATTTTGAAGGGGAAAGGGATGTCAGTGTGTCTGTGAAAGGGAGAGAGGAACCAGACCAGTCCTCCCAAAAGCTCTTTGCTTGACCTTCACTTAAGGGACAGTTCCTCCTCTGAAAACTGGAGAGAAAATATCCCTGTGTCATCAGGAGTGGTGAGAATTAATTCATTACTACTGGCAGGAAGTTCCAATGCCCGATTAACTTCACAATTAATAATAATTGAAGTATTTCATAGTATGCAGAGTAATAACTAGAGTTTCATTCAGCATGACCTTCTCTTACTGGCTCAACCATAAATGCTTGATTTCTACATCCTTGTCCACATTTTTCTAAGGTGTCCAACTGCATTTCTCAAAACCATTTTGACACTTCCATTCCAGACTGATTTTTCCTTCCGTATTTTGAGTAATGGGCAGGTTTGACAAGATGGTCACATTTGAAGTAAAAAATACGCAACCTTCCAAGGCTTGGTGTCACCAAAAAAATATTCATGGGATTTATTTTTTTTCTCAGAAATATTTTTTTCCCAAAATAAAGGCCCACTTGGGCTTTAAAATTAGCTTTTCTGCTTGAGAAACACCTTGGACTTCTATTTACTTTAATAAATGGACTTGGATTTGTGCTCTTAGTGCACGCAGAAAATCTGGTGTTAAAAGTCCTGTGTTTCATCGATAATAATTTATACATCAGCCACTGGGAAGCTTTTTTGAATGGCAAGGGCAGGGTAAAATACAACCAGTGGTGTTTGTATTAGTTCTTTTTTAATCTAATAGGCTTTATATAATAGCTCCTGTAACAATTAATCCAAGCACAGAGGCTGAAACTATCTACAGTGCAGGAGGATAGCATGAAAATAAAATATTTTATTGAAAACGCACTTTAAAAAGGTTTAAAAGTCCTTAGTTATGTGAAAGGAATCGACCTTCTTCCTTTTGTAGTGCTCCTGAAGAAAAGAACTGCAGTGATTTAAGGGGAATTGAGCAATTACATTGTTATACTAATATGCTATAATTTGCATTTCTTGATAACGCCTCTGTCAAAAAATGTTGGAAAGTTGCATTTCAATAAAATATTTCAATTGCTGACATAGCCTGTGACTGTCTGTGTTACAAAAAGACATACTGCAGCTTATTCCAGATTTCTCATCAGATATCAAACACGTGGATTTGTGGACTCTATAGAGCAAATCACAGCAATGTCCTAATTATGGAGTTACAGAAGCCTATCCCAGCTCCATGCACAGGTAGGAGATCTGGAGTAGTGGTCCAAAATACAACAGGTAGTCCAAAAGCAAAGTACAATACAACTAAAATATGCCAGGGGTGAAATTCCTACAAGAACCAAAATAGGGCTGAAGCTGCAGCTTTCCTCCATTTCACCAGAGATAAGAGCAGGAACTGATGAAATAAAAATAACCACACAATTACTGAGGTCGGAAAAGACACCCAGGACCATCAAGTCCAGCCTGTGACTGTCACCACCTTGTCACCCAGCCCAGAGCACTGGGTGCCACATCCAGTTTTTCCCTGGACACCTGCAGGGATGGGAACTCCACCACCTCTCTGGGCAGCCCCTTCCACTGCTTAAAATCCCTTCCCTTTAAGAATTTTTTCCTGATGCTAATCTGAACCTCTCCAACTCCATCCTCCTGCTCACACACCTTCCCACGTGTGCCAGCTCCATCACTCTTCCATCTTCCACCTCCTCTCAGCCACAGGCAGGGCAGAAGAAGCAGTTTCAGCCCTATCCCTTCTCCCAGAAGTTTGTCTTTGCACAAACCCCTGATCCCAGAGAGCTGGAGCAGAAAGATGAGCCAGAGCTTTGGCCCTGTACCTCCCGCTCAAATGAACACCTGCAGCCAGACTCCCTTACCCATCCTTGCCACAGCAAGCTGCAAATCAACATCACCATTTTTAATCTATTATCGTACTACTGACAGCCCTGGGTTTGCACACAGGAAGAGAAGAACCTCAGGGTTTGGAGGATATTCTCCAGATCTCAATTGTGTACATCCACACACCCAAAATAATCCCTAGGCAGCCACAAAAAAAGCAGAAATACACTTTGGAATGACCAAGCTGAAGGACCTCAGTAGGGTTTTGCTCTCACTCACTGGGTTGTCAGCACCTCCTGAACTCAGACCTCTCTTGCTATGTCAATCAAGCTGCCACATCATCACTGGTCCACCTGAACAAGGCACTGAGGGATGGACAGTGAGCACAGGAAAATACATGGGCAGGGCTGTGTTAACTACAGGCTCCTCCATTTCACCCACGGATGCAAAAGCTGTGACAGAGGTGTCACCTTGCACCAGAAAGGACCTGAAGAAGTGACCATCACAGGCTGGAGCAGCTCAGACAGTGAACATGACTTTGCTGCCTCAATACAGGTGTCCAGTGTCACCTGAGATGTCTCTGGGTGCCCCTGCTGGCATCCAGCTGCTGAGCCAGGGGGGCACAGATCTCCTGCAATTCCTCTGGAGTGGGGATCTCAGGGACCTGAGGGTATCTTGGATGCTCCTGGCAACCTCGTGCAGGCAACTGATCTGAGCCCTGTGCCACAGCAGTGTGTGGGGACAGGACACAGCTGAGAAATGGCCAGAGCTCCACCCAGAAATTTATTTCCCCAAGAAAGCTGCCACCAAAGGACCCCATCTCAGTGTTCATCAGTGAGTGCACAAAAAGTAG
>VZUA01007161.1:0-10006 GCA_013401035.1 Horornis vulcanius
CATATCAACATTGCCCCAGACAATCCCTTTCATTATTTTAAGAAAAGCTAAAAATGGAAACTTTTCATGGAGCCCCCACTCAGGTTATTGTGGCAAGGCATGGCATTTCCACCACCCCACCAACACAGGCGCTTTGTTAAAATGTGGCCAGACAAAGGGAGGGCAACAGAGCACTCATTGACTCCTTGCTGGGGCTATTTGGGCTGGCAGCAACCTCCGACTGACTGGGCAGAGCCTCTCCAAAGACAAGACGCTTGCAGAGGCGCCAAGGGCCTCCCACAGAAAAGATGCTACTTTACAATGCCAATCAGAACTCAACTTTCTTGTTACTCAAGGAACCTAAATCAGGCCAACATTTACACTTACCAGAGAAGACCAAAGACTATTCGTTTCTTTTGGAGGCAATTGCCCTAAAATATGTTCTCCAAAATAAATCTGCTGTAAGGCAGACTGGAAGGGTCCCAGGGAGCTGACTGTGCTACCACCCACGAGGGACTGCCAAAGCTGATACCGAAGATCAGAGCAGAGACAGGGACCCAAAACAACATCTATGCCATGATACATATTTTTTCAAGCACTCTGTCATTACTCATAGGAACTGAAAACAACCTTGATTTAGATACTTTACAAAACTTTCCCTCAAACTAAAATCAGGTGGGAGGGGGCATCAAGCTTCTTTCTCAGACTCACCTTGCAAACACAGTAATAGTTATTTCTGCTTCATGGAACAAAACAATTATCAAGAATACAAAATATTCATTGGAATAGCTTCATCCATATACCTAGCTATTTTCTTTTTCAAATATTTTGCTGGATACCTTATTTTCCTTTAGAGAATCCTGAACTACCTGTGTTTTGCAGGTTGGCACCACATCCCAGATGGTGGTTTCTTGTCTCAAAGAAGCATGTGACTCCCTCAAACAAAGTAAAAAGTATTTTTGGGTTCTATAGCACCTTAAAAGTTATTTATTGCTCCAATTTTATAAGCAATTCAGATGCAGTTCTGGATCCAATGTCCATCTGATGCCTCACTTTTACATTCAACCTTCACCTTACATTCTTCCAAAGACATTGAATGTATCAGATATTTCTTTTGGTCCTCTTATTGAGGAAGGCTACTTACACAAGCACATTATTTCAACTGAGTGTGACTGAAAGAAAAAAGATCAGATAAAATGGTCTTTGAGTGAAATGATTTTAAAACTTCTTAGTTATAAATATGCCAGAGATGCTGGTTTATATAAACATAAGCAGCAACTTTATTGCAGTCACCTCATTTGCTCCTGCCTTGAGCTTTGCCTGGAATGATCACATCAATACATCTCAGGAAATTCATTTTTCCTCTTCAAATGCTTTCACAAACAGTATCACATCCTTCTAACAAACTCAGAAAGCCAACATCAACATGTGTAAATGCATGACAACTCAGCAACATCAGCACAATGCACTGCTTTAGCATTTACTAATGCTTTTTCTTTGCCTCTTCTGTATTTGCTGTCCCTTGCCTTCTCTATTCCTGATCCGCTCCTGGCTGTGGAGTTTGCTGCTGCTGGCACTGCCCAGGCACTGACTGAAGTGCCTGAGAGGCACTGAGAGCCAGGCCATGCCAAAGTGTTCAGCCAAGTGGCAACAGAGCTTTGGCTTCCTGACATGGGTAGTCCCACCACCACACAGTCCTTCTTACAGCTCTTGTGTTGTTCCTTGTTTCACCTCATCTTCATCCATACAACATTCAGCACTCTCCAGCCACCCCCTTCCCTCACACTCTGATTTAAAGGTTTCTTGAATTCCTAAAACTAGCACACATTGATATCAGTGATTTAGAGGCTCAGCTATGCTTTCAAAGAGAAATATATTTGCAAGTTTTATAAATCACTCTAAACCCCTGTGTACTAATTTACACTGCACCTTTCACAGCTCTTGATAATTAAGTCTACATTCCTCTGCCCCAGCCTCTATCCTCATTCTGCAGAGGCTGCCATGAACAAGATCTGTATGAAACAGAAACAGACCACCTCAACTGAAAAGCTCTATTTTATATCAGAAAGCAGAAAACTGCTGAAAAATCTTTATCTGCAATGGAACTGGCTGCAGGGACTTACACAGAAAGGGTAAGTAAGGGCAGAGTCACAGAGGAACATGCAAGAGAAAGTCAAACAATGTGCAAGATTAACACAAACAGGTGGTTGCACATGGTATGCAGTTGCACGCACATCAGGATCATCTTTGAGGAATTTCTCTAGGAAACAAACCCGGCAAAAATTATAGTTTAAAAAGGCACACAATGAAAAAAAATTTTAAAAATATATTCTATTTGCACGGAGAACCAAAAAAAACTGGCCAAAACACCCCCAAAAGAACAAAGAGATTTATTAAATCAGAAGTGCCTGCCAAGTAATAAGATTTCTAAAAAGAGCAGGATTTTAAAAAAAGTTTTAAAATAAGAAGAGGCGGCAATTTGTTTTGAAACATGAATCCAGCTGGCTTAGCATCTGAATGAAAGAAAATTATAGATCACAGTAAACATCGTGTAAAAATAAAGAGTAATCAAAGCCCCTCTTAAAAGGAAAAAAAGTCAGACCAAACAAGCTATCCATACAACCAATAATTCTGAGCCACTTCCTCGCCAGCTGTAATTGCCACATTGCAAAATACGTTTTTCTTAACGATACTCAACTTCTTTGTGTAGTTCGCCAAGTAACTATTGGAAAGCAGAAAGAGCAGCATGGGATTCTCACGAAAATAAGTTAAAAGTATCATTGTAAAAAGAAGTATTATCTTGTGGAATTTAAAATACACGCCACATGAATGTTAAATGTTATAGCAAAAAAAGAAAGGGGACTGTACTCTTTCTTTCAGTGCAGGAAACATAAAAATGGCTTATACCAAAACCAATGATAATATTCAATGACAATATGTCAACCTGAACATGATCCATCCATCTCCTTTTAGCATGGAGAGGTCTTCACAAAGTCCCAAATTCAGTCATCTGGAGGTGGAGAATCAAATCCATACAGCACAAATAAACTCTCCTGATAGTTCTAATCCAGCATCCTCAATTACATCAGGAACACTGAAATCAATACAAACATTAAGTTTTCTTTCTTTGTAGAAAACAGTTTATGGTGCAGAACCAGGCTAAAAGGACAAACAGTGCATGGTATACTTTAGCTGTGTTGCCTAAGAATCATACAGCACTGAGTGAAACTTTTTGAACCAAATAAAAATAGAACATAAATTAAACAGAAATCAGAAGCGAGCACTTCTTAGAATACAGACACTCTACAGCTTGCTTTCATATGACCAATGGCTGATTCTCTGTATGCTATCATCAAATACGACAAAAATATACCTTAAGACATGGCTTGCAGAAGGGCGTCCAAAAGGCTTCACTGGTCCCTGCTTTAGGCCTACAGCATGGCAGTAACCCATGCAAATACCAATAACTACCTGTCAACAAGGCTGGAGAAAAAAAATTCATGCTCTAAGCAACATACACACACCACAAAAATTTCCAAAACACAAATTATGAAAAACCCCCAAAGAAACACATAAACAGATATATCCCAGTAGATCCAATGTAGATTTGATAGGCTTTACTATTATATAAATATTTGTTGGACATTTAATCCTCTTTCTCCTCCCCTAATCTGCCTCCTCTATCCTGACCTTCCCATAGTAACAAGTTAACAAACTAATTCTAGAGCACTCTTCAGAATCCATTACCCTTCTGGGAAAGGATATGTAAAATACGTCGGGTTTGCCTAGAAAGATGCCCTACTCATTACAGTTTCTAAAATTCAGTCCTATTGCTGAGGTTTTGTTCCTTCTTTACAAACTGGTCACAGCTTCTTTTAGGAAGTAGTGGGATGAGGTGGAGTAAAATTAGAAGGGGCAGAAATAAAAGAGAGAAGGAGGGGAAAAAATGGCTCTAGTGCAAAATTACCCAGTAAAATCTTTCATTCAACTCTTGTATCAAGTCTGGTATCAGCCACTTGTTCAGCAACCATCTACATTCTAAGACCTCCATCTGCATGGCCCTCCCTTTTTTTAAAACCTGCAGCAAACAGGTTTACTAATGAATGTTATAATGGCTTAATAATACTTACAAAGATTACATACAGAACGCAGATTAGATAACACAAATTCAAAAGACAAAGTCTCAAGATTAAGATCTAGATTTACCATCTCTATGTCAAAGGTCTTGGAAAAGCCTATTGAAAAGAAACAGTTTCAAGACTGAACTAGGCACTGGTTCTCCTGGTGAGAAACGTCTCTAGGGTTTCAGCTGGGACCTGTCCTCAGCTGCAAATAAAACAGCTGGCATTAATCAGTGTCTCTTCATACACAAGCCTTCATCCCTACGGAGGAGAATTAAAAAACATGCAGGAAATCCAGCCTTTGTGTTTGCTTGCAAGGCAGATAAAATGAGCTGTCATCCTCTCTCACAGCAGGAAAGAGTAAGGACAGCTCAGATGAAAGTGCTGACAGGCCTGGCGGCGGGTGCTGGGACTTTGAAAGCACCGTGTGTTCATAGAAGACCACCAGCTTCCAAAATAAAACATTGTTTAACACCAGGTACGTTTACAATGACGGAATATAACCAGTTTACCCAATGTTGCTCAGTTCCAGAGAATTAGTTTGTTCCTCTGTCCTAGCGTGACTTTATGATGCTTGTATCCCCAGTTGTCTGTCCTGTTTGTGCTGTATATTGAGTTCTGTACCTTTCAGACTGATTCTAAGAGTGAACAAGGGAGAGAAGAAGCGTGGAATTTGTTTTGAGAGATGGCCTGACTCCCACACATTCTCTTCTTCTGAGCGCTGTTCGTCGGAGGCACAAACAGCGGTGGGACACATCTCCTGTGCTTCTAGTTAGTTTTAGCTAGCCAAGGCAGAGAAGTTCCCTGGACTGTTTTTTTTTTTCTTTCTTCTTGAGACTGTTTAAATCTACTCTGGACTGAAATAACCCAGAGGGCTCGCACCTGCGGCCCACCGGGCCTGGACCTCTGGAGGGACTGGGACTGACCAGAGACTGAGTGAGCTGAGCTGCACCCACGGCAAGGACTGTCTCAGTTTGCCATCTCCCTTCGGAGTGGCGAGAGGTTTTTTATTGTTTCATTGTTCATGTTATTGTTTCATTGTTCATTTTACTGTTTCATATTATTCATCCTTTGTGCTTGTAGGTATTTTTTTTCTTAAATAAATAGTTTCTTCCACTTTTTCTCTGAGAAAGTTTTTCCCAGATTGGCTGGGGGGAGGGGCTGTTTGGGTTTGCTTTCCAGAGGAACCCCCTTCGGAGGTTTCCTCCCAAATTTGCCCTAAACCAGGACATCCTCTATTTTACAGGTTATCCCAAAAGAATAACCATGAAAACAACAAAATAAAAATCTCGGTGTTTTACCAACGTGTTCTCTCATTCTTTATATTATCTCCTGTTTGAGTGACCAGGAACCAGTTAAAGGCTGAATTGCCCTTTTGAGTCACCATCAAAAATTATCCACGTTACACTAGTCCACACAGAGTGGTCTTGCACTGCAGTGCCAGCACAGTACAAAACATAACCAAAAATGAAGACAAACCAAGTGAAAACATCCTGTAGCATTAGCTCACAAGTGCAACATTTTCTGAGCCAGCTGGACTTCAGATGGAATTTTTGGTCAGTCATCTAAAAAGTTTAGTTTCTATTACTAGAAAGCTTTGAGGAGAATATTCATCATGGATGAACATTCATCACCAATGGTTTGGGTACAGGCACCAGAAGTCTGCAAAAGGAAAAGGACTTTACCTTATGACATGAGATAGGAAGGATTGATGCTCCAGAAAGTACTGAAAAGTATTTCATGACTAGGGGAAATATCATGAGTCAGCACCTATGTCTGCATACAAAACTAAAAAAGTCAATGAGGTTGTATGTTACAAGAACCAAAAGTCACATTAAAACTCAAGTTAAATTACTAACAATTTTCACACTATATAAGCAGCACTGTAGATTATTTTGGTTCTTTTTTGAGATACTTGCTCAGTTTAGGCAGATCAAATCTTGAAGTTGCTTATTTAAAAAAGCAAACAAAAGCAATATATGAACTTACGCTCCCACCCAAAGCTGAGATCTCCAATAGGAACCCACAATTCCATGAGCTGAGGTTTTAGAACCATCAGTTCCTCAACATTTCTGACTAAATGACAAGAAAAAGGAAGAGGGAAGCTTTCAAAGTTAAAAAAAAAAAAAACAAACAAAAAATAACAAAACCAAAAACCCAAATAAAACAAATCAGAGAACATAAAGGAAAATTGACACCAAACTCATCAGGAAATTAGAGGAACTGAGTTTTCAAAATGCAAGAGTGCTTGCAGATTGACCTGGGTCGCAAATTACTATTCTTATTCTTTCTCTTCAAACTGAACAATGTCTTCAAAAACAAAAGATAACCTGTAATTTCAAGTGGTTTAAAAGAGAAGCTAAAGCACATGTTTTGTGGGGTTATTTTTAAAGCAAAGAAAAAGAAAGCCAACTGATACATGGGATGAAATAGATGACTTCCAAGCTCCTTTGCTATCCAAACTGGATTCACCTCTATTCTACAAAGCAAGGACCTTCTACAAAGAAATACACAGAGTGACAATAAGATTAGTTCCACACACAAAACCTCTTCCTATTGCCTTTAATATACTAAAAAACCCAAAAGGCTGCAATGCTGAGATACCCACTGCCATTGACCTCTGGCACACAAATGAATCACCAGAGATGAAGGATGACCATTCTCCTTCCTGTCCAGCAAAGCTGAGGCATAGCAATGTTCAGCAAATTCCAGGTAAGGATGCTCTTTAGGCCTTACAGCTTTCTGTTTTGCTCCAAACATGAGCCCAGTTACTGAGATGCTACCAAGAAACATGGTATCACTCAGCATCACTTAAAGATGTAACTTACCAAATCCATATCTGGTAGCAATCTGGTGTGCTATTTTGACCAGCAAGATGAAAGACTGTAAGCCATTTTTGATCCAAATGTATATAACCAGACTGTATAAAAACTTACAAGACCAGAATAAAGTGTAAGTACCCATTACCACAAATGTTTATCTTATTACAAATCATAGACTTAAGACATTGATCCTCACAAGAGCTTTTCCCGTAAGACACAACCACATCTTTGCTTGACAGCATCTACACAAGACTACACGGAAGGATTGTGCTTTCTGAATAAAAGGCAGAAATCAGTCACTCCAAGGTTTCTTCTGTGGAGCCCTCAACAGAATACCAGCATTTGCAATCTTGAGCGTTATCCACATATATTTAGAATACAATCATGTCCTTGGTAGATGCCTCACTATAACTGCTAGTGTATAAACACTGCAACTAGTCTCTCTCAGGTATGTCCAAGCTTAGCAGAGTGTCAGAGTCAAACACCATCATCCTTGACCCCTGAACAGTAGCAGCAGTTAGAGATAAAAAATTACTTCAAAACCCATTTGAAAATCCCGACCTTTTCTCTTCAGGGTGGGGATAATTGGGCGAGTGCAGCTGCTGCTACTTCTAAGCCAGACATCCCATAGGACTGGGGCTGCTCATAGCTGAGGCACATGCCACTCACTGCCCTGACACTGCTCCACTCTTCCCAACACAGAGCACAACCAGGTGAGGTGTGTAGAACCGCTCTTTTTCAATCCCTCCCAGCTCATCATCTTTCAATCCCATATGAAAGGATCTGAAGGAGAGAGCTCTCCATATCTAGGGGGCAAACATGGTTTTCAGAGCAGAGATCAAACACACAGACTGCTATTTTAGTTCTGTGCTGGCTCTTCACACCTTGTCCAGACAGTGTGAACACTGATCAAATCAGTAAGTTGAAAGGATATGTTAATGCTACAAAAGCCAAAAATTTGACCTCTAAGTTAGATAGTAGTACCTTAAAGCTTCCACCTAATTTTTTACATCTTCTCAGTAAGAGGATCTAACATTTGCTTACAAACTTTCCAGTGTGTATTTGCTTAGTTCTCTTAGGAAGCTCACAGCCACTATTCCTGATATTATGATTCTGTCTCTATTTCAAAAGAAACCTACCTCCCTATCTTCTTTACTACTTCCCAAAATTTTCTGCCTTCTGATCCTAATAAAAGCAAGAAATCATCAGTAATTTTATCAGCAGCTTGCTTTTGAGAGGAGGATGAAACATTCTGCATGCTGCACATAAAAGAATTGCAAGCTGTTTTCTCTGCTCAAGCTAGACAAACAGAGGGCAGCTCTCTGCACACACTCATTTACAGCAAACAAGCTGCTTCAGGGGGTTACTGCAGAGTACGATTTGAAACCTACCTCTAGTGATGTGACTTCCACCTATTTCTCTCCTTTTTCAATAAAGAAGTGAAAAGTTTGATGCGTGTGTGTAAAGGTTGCCATTACTTTTAGAAGCAGCAGACTGCACAAGTTTGCCTTGCTTTCTCTTTCCCTGGAGTTTACACACAACTTCCAAACAACATCAGGGACAGAATGGAGTGAATTAATCTACCAGAACTATTTCCAATGTTTATCCAATTTTAATGTTTTCTTTTGAGGTTTCTCTAGCTGGCTGACCTGAGACCTGTTTCCCCCTGGAGCCTGTGTTGTGGTGCCAGCCCTTTTATTACAGCAGGTTCACATCTAGTGGTGAGAGCAGAGGAGAAGGAACTGCAAGCTCCCTGCTGCTGCATTTGGTTAGCAGCCTCCTCCTCCTCCCACTCTTCAGCAGATGTTTCTGCTGTTTTACCACAACAGGATCTTTTCATACCCTCACAATTTCTAAAGCAAACAGCAGACAAAATCAGAGACCCATCTCCAAAGAGCCACAACAAAAGCAGTGAGCCAAACTACCACCACAATACAACTGAAATAAAACTTGGCCCTTGGGAGAAGAGGAGGTTGTACACAATGTCACCAGGACAGTGACTAATCTTTGGCAGATCATGTGAGAAAGTCCTGAAGTAGCTGTAGTGACAGAGAACAGCATGAAAACAAATGGATGATTCAGATGTGCATAATAGTCCTTAGAAGTGATGTTATCAGAAGCTCACATAAAACATTATCCAATCTTTTTACCATTTGGAAAAGCCAATGGCATTTACAGCCGTCTCCCAGATGTTGTGCATTTTCAGTTACATGTGTCTCTGCACATGTGCATGAAGTCAGTGGGTTCAAAACAGGTGGGATTTCTAGAATTTCCATTTTAAAACAAATTCCTAGATACCACTAAAAGTACATCCCATAGAGTAGGAAAAATCAGCTTTCAGACTCTATGCCAGGCTCTTGCAACTGATGTCAAGTCCATGCTAGGAATTTTCTCACAACAATGTAACCAGACTGTGGGAGTGTGAAACACTTATTCTTGGGTTCCTCAGGTCTCAGTGGCTGGCAGGGAAGAAAAGAGGTCCGTTCAGATTAAAGTATGCCAACCAGTTAAGCTAGACTCCCTTTAAGCTGCTGATGTACGCACAAGAGGCTCTACATCAAGGTTCTCTGAAAGGTACTTAAACTAGTTTGCCCCTATTCCCCTGTCCTTCGTCCCTCCCCAATATCATCTTAATTAAGCATTATTTCCATTAGTAGGTAAAATTAGACTATTAGACTTGTTTTGTCTTTTGGACTTGTCGGATCTAAGTCATTTATGGCACTGCTGTGGCAAATACAGCAAATCCTACATAGCGTGTCACTGTCATGTATTTACTGACGGAAGGCATCTGCACCATCCAGTTCAGGTAACAATCAAAGCTATGGCTGTGGCTGAGCTAAGCCTTTGCCTGCACTGCATTGTTGCTATTGCCTGCTTTGAAGAAGCCACATGTGAAATGCTGTGAGGTGATGTGAACATTACCCAGACCTTCCATCTGGTTTTGAACACTCCTCAGGGCTGAGTGCAAGCACATGTGTGCCCATGCACAGATGTCCAAAGAAACTGCACAGCCTCGGTATCAGGCTGGCCTTGGAGCACATCCTGCTGCCATGATCTCCACTTAACACATGAATGGCAGCGATG
>VZUA01007166.1:9636-20360 GCA_013401035.1 Horornis vulcanius
GTTGTGGTGCTGTTCCAACATTTTTCCTGGACATGGGGGATTCTGATTCTGGCTCGTGAGGAGGTGGCAGACTGGTGTAGGCAGACCATTGCTACAATCCCAGCATGGCACCTGCTGGTCAACAAGTAAATCTTTCGTGCTCTCGTGTCTTGTGAAAGAACACTCACAGAACCAGCTTCGGTTTGTTTTGGGTGGTGGTGCCTGAAGCTTGGGAGAAGCCAGAGAATGCTTGTCCAGCCACTGAGGGATTTCTGTTTTTTAAAAGAAATCCTCTTTAAACAGATGGTACAGTCTGTGCCTCAGGAGTAGGTGTGAGGGTGCAGCAGCTGTGAGTAAAGGGACTGCCCCGAAAGACAAGGCAGATCACCTGACATAAGAATCTTGGCCCAAGTTGCCTTCAGGAGAAGACAACTCTGTAGCTGCACAGTGGAGCTCAGGGAAGCCAGCCCCAGCAGCCTGATCACTGTGGAGCTTACAGGGCATAACTTCTCTGCTAGATGAGACAAGTACAAAAGGAAAGGTCTGAAACTCAAATTTTATCTGGAGCACTGATATATCTGAGAAATTTCTAATACATTCTGATCTGAAGAAAGAGTTGGATTTGATATCCATCTGTTTCAAGATAAATGAGAGTTTCTCCATCAAGGCTGGGGAGGATATAAATGTGCACAGAAGAAAACTTATTCCTGAGGAGAGGATCCAGTGCACTTTCAGATTAATAGGTGTGACACTCCCACCACAATAACATGCTGCCAAGCAGTAAAAAAGATACTCCAGGAGGCAAATTTTATTAGGCTAAAAATCTATTTTCCTGAGTTTAAATTTACCCATCTGCTTATCTTCAAACTGAGTCTGAATAGAACATTGCTGATTACAGGCTCTGTTCCAGTCCATTACTTGATTCATTCACATGCTTAAAAATACTAGTTCAATTAAGACTGTTGGTACATTTATGACTCTAAATATGTGTACTGCTGTTCTTTATTCTTCCACCGAATAAAATAGGAGTTTAATTCATTTTAGATTTTGTTTATTTGTAATGTTCTTCCTCAACTTTTCAAATGAATACTCCAGCATTAACTGTATGATCCTCAGTATTAAGGAAAAGCGAGCTTGTAGAGCAAATATGCAACGTGTTGATTTATTAGGAAGGTGAATTAAATAAGTGTGTAGTTACTGAAAGAAAATCCATATTTTTCAGGTGCAGAGAACTTATGAGATCATTAAAATAGGATAGTGTTGAGGATTGGTATGATGGCTAAGAATTAATTTCTGGTTTTATTCATCTTATCATCCTTACTTATCAGTAAAGATGAAGTTTGATCTTCAGCATCAGCCCCCTCCATGCAACTCTCCACCCTTTACCTTCTTCATTGTCATTGCCTTTTGTCCATGCAGAAGATGGTGGCTTACTGGGCTTTCTGTACACTGTTGTCCTCTATATTCTGCAAAAATCAAAATATTAGTGTGTCTGTTGCAGTGAATTCATGCAATATCTGCTTTTACAGGAGCTTCCCTTAAATAGTGAGAGTTCAAATATACAGAATTTTCACTTCTGTTTTTGTCAATACATTTTATCATGGATATTTAGTTTAAAAGCTATTCAATTTTTTGAAGGGAAAGCTAATCTAAAACTTATTGAGAGCCACAAATTAAAGCCGCCTTTTCTCAAGCATTTACCACTTCTCTGACTCCTCTGCTAAGTGTCACAACTAAGCCTGCACATGGTCCTCATCCTCAGAAAGGTGGAGTAACCCTGAAGGAAAAAAAAAGGGAAAAATCACCCTACAAAAGCAGCAAAAACACTGTAGCTCTTCTCAACAAGTTGAACTTGGTGAGAGACCAGTGCTCATCTGCTTTTAGGGAGGCTGGCTCTTGCCTAGGCAAAGGCTTCTCTTTACCTCTTGACAAGCCTTCCCCAGGAGTGAGGCCACACAGCAGGTCCAGAATATCTTCCTCATCCTAAATTTACCTTCCCAGACAACTCTGCCTTTCTTTTCCTATGTATTGGTGATATGGCTGAGTGAGTGTGGAGTTTTTGAACGTGTGTGACAAGGATGGACCAGCCACTCCTGGTGGAAAAGCCATCCTCATACCCTGAAAATCAGAATGAACTTTCATTTTACTCCTCTCTCTAAACTCACACTGGGAGTGTCCAAGTCAGTTATGTCATTGGTATATTTATGAACAAACTCTTTCCCTTGGAACATGTGTCCATGAAATATTGCAGTGCTATTGCAGTGAGTGCTGAATTTATACTCAAATGATTTATTGTGACCACCCCTACTGTTGTTTGGGGGCCTTTCACATCACATAGAGATACAGTCAGATTACTGTACATCAAAGTAGGGACATACTTTTATATAATGTTCTATTCATTCACAATGAGTTATAGGCACCTCAGGGGTGGGATGATGCAGGATTATCATCACAAGCAATAGCAAAGCTTTATTGACATGCAATACCAGATCTTTGACTTGGTCAGATACACTGAGAAAAGCTTCTTCCTATTCTCTTCTATTATTACTGGCCATGGTGAGAGGAATCTTGCTATGCAAAGAGGCTGATAATCTATAGGATATACATATAGCAGGAGATATACTATTTTCCATCAACATGACTTTTGTACTACATCTTGAAATTGTTTGTTTTGTCTTTATCAATGATAATAGGAGAGATGTGGATGTCACACCGAAACTTTTGCCTCCAATACAAAAATTTTTGCTGTTAGCTGAATCAAATGCAATCCCTAAGCAGCCAGATGGTCACCTTTGCATTGCATAATTAAGATTATATTAGTTTTTCTGCCTTGTGTATTGGTTTAAAAGTGATGGACCTGGAAGCATACGTTGCTTTGTTAGGAAATCCAAGCACAGCACCTAATGTGAGGAGGAGCAAGGCAGAGGCTCTTTTCTCCAGCAGGTCAGTTTTGCTACTCTTGGTTTTGAAATAAGCTCTCTCTTTTATGCACTGGGTGCTTCACATATTTGAGGTCTCTAGAAAGCATTAAGCAATTTACTCTCTAACATTTCAGTCAAGCCTGTGGTTTTTTAGAGAAGAAAAGAGTTAGGCTGTGGTGGTAAAGGCAAGTGCTGTAAAGGTCTTTCGCTCAGAGGAAATGACACTTTACAAGTTACCACTCAAAATAATGGTGACTGCTGATTGCATCAGGATTCTTGAAGCTGTCTTTGTACTCTGCTCTCATGCAGTCTCTGTGCTACTAAAAACAGGAAGAGTTTTCTCTTTTTACATCTGCATTTATTTATCCTACTTGTTGAAGTTATTGGAGGTACAATTTTACAATGCCACCGTGGTTACTGCTGGGTCAAAAAAACCTGATGCTGAACTGCAGGTTTATTCTGAATGAGAATCTGCTGTGAAACAATGTAGGGGTTGCAAATTATTGTCTCACTTACTGTCTTGGATCAGTGAGTGATTTTTAATCCATGGCTAAGCAGACAATTAATTTGGCTGTTTCAGTGAATGCAGCAACTGCTTGACTCCAGGCCAAGGATCCTCCAGCTGAGGTCAGAACCATGTGCCTGGTCAGGGCACTTCCTATCTCTCACTAAAAGATGAGATTCTGGAGCTCTTCTGTATTCTAACATAGAAAACAGAAATTTAGCAGTTTAAGAGTAGTTTTTTTCTCTGTTGTTTTTTTTTTTTTTCTTTGTTTAAATTCAGCCAGATGTATGGCAATCTGTAGGACTGTTAATATTAAATCCATCCCCTGAAATACTTGGAAGATTTTAGTCCAGTTCCAAAAGAATAGGGTTCAGTGCTACCTACTAAAAAAGGAGTTAAATAGGAGCTTATTGAGAAATAAAAAAGTTAGAAAGTACTTGGACTCTCCTGTTTGATTGTCCTTTTGCTATTATGCTTAACTTTTTTAGGACACACTCAAATTAAAAGAGTATTTTAGCCTCTATAAACATTTAAAGCCAGTAGGAAATGAGGGAATGAAAGCTGATCACATTGCTCCAGACCAGTCCCTTGTGTAAGTGCTGCTTTATCATTACACCATCATGTACTAGGAGATGACGAGGAATTTTCCAGGAAAAACAAAATGCTTTCCTCCAAATTCAGACTATGTAAGAGAAAAAAATCCAAGAAACAAAGGGAAAGAGAGTGTGCTGTAACCAAAAGGCAAACCACTATGGCACATACCTGACATGAAGTGTCCCCAGATATGAGTGCTTTCACCAGCACAGACACACACTTTTAGTCTCTCCTGGGTCAGCATCTTAGTTCTGTGGTCTCTGGTACCCTGGGCTTGTTCTCTCATCTTTCCTCCCCCTCCTTCCCCTTTTTCACAAATAACTTTACAAAGCCTTTGTTTATCTGCTCTTGTGCAATGAAATATGAACACAATTTGACAGGGCAGTGGGGCTTTTCTGCTTGATCTTCCTCGCAAGCACCCCTTTGGCTTGCAGAGTTGGGCATAGGCAAAGCTTTCTTCAGGAGGTATTTCCAGTGTTAAATTTACCTACATGAGGCCATATCTGGGATATATAAATCCTAATCTTGTTCTTTTCCTGTTTCTCTCCCCACCATGCTGAAGCATCTGGGTGCTTCTTTTTTACAGCCTGAAACTGAAGGGATTATATCATCCTATCCTTTTTATAAAGCTCTGTTCCCCTCAAATGAGATTAAAGTACAAAAAGCCTGCTAATTTTGGGTATCCAATTAGAGATGTCATCTACTTGATTTTTCAACCTGTTTGTCATTCTGCATCGCTTGGCCTAGTCCATGCAACGTGAGTGATTCACTTCAGCCCTCCAGACTCCAAAATTTCAAGATGGGCCCATGAAAATCTCAACTAATTATTGCCTCTTGAGGGAACTTTCCCCACACTGTAGAATCTTTGAGGTGGAAGAGGGATGGAAGCAAACTCAGCAGGTAAAATTCAGCAGCTGCTCTGCAACAAAGTCCTGCTTTCCCTCCTTGTAATTCGCTACCTTGTACATGAAGCTGTACCCAGCTCTGTGACAAATTAGACAGGAATCCAGTGTTTAAAATCTACGAAGTACTGATCTGCTCCCAGAGGAAGGGTACCTTGCAGGGTTTGGTTTCTGCTTCAGGAAATATGTGGAATATAATCTGTGTGGTCATGTATCCTAACGTCTGGAAGCTGAATGGAGGTGCTCTGAACCCCCAGGTTAGTCATTTCCTGAACATCCATGATGTGGCGGCTGGTGTTGAATGTATAACACGTCTCCTCAGTTCAGTGGTCACACACACACACACAAATTAAAATATGTTTTGAATCATCTCAGAAACACTTCTCTTGAAGGTCAGTTCTTTTTCAGCATTAGAAAGCAGACTCTATTCCAAATAAAAAGCATTAATTATGTAGTTAAACTGCATCGGCTATAAATAGTGGGGAAAAAATCCACATTTTGACTTTCAGAATTTCTACCATGTTTCAAATGAAATTCAGCCCAGCTACTCTGGACATCCTGCAATTAAACATCCTTGCTCTTGGCTGACAACATTAGTTGTTTTTTCCAGCCTTGCCCTCCTATCTGCCCTCCAGGCTCCTCAATAGAAGAGTTTCTCTCTGCTCTCTCTGCACAACCTCTGTGTCTCCTTACCAAATCGGTCCCAGGCTCCTGTCTCCAAACACCAGTCCCAGCTTTTCTCTCTGGCTGGCTTGGCTGCTTCTATTGCCTGCTCTGTCACAGGCTGGATGTTTTTTTCCTCTGTGTTGCATTCACACAGAGACCTTTACTCTTGATGCAACCTTCAAATCACTTGGAGCTTAGGAGAGATAGGATTCCTACCTCTCAGATTCTGCGCCAAAGCTCACGGGGTAAACTTGGGTGTGGGGATTAAAGTGGAAATCTAGCCTCACCACTGTATCCTCAAGCTTCTGTTTGCAGAGAGGGCCAACCTTCAGCAATGCCTTTTTCCTGCTAGAATAAAAGAAATCACTGCTGGCCATCTACTCATGACACAATTTCTAATATTTGTAAGTTAGACACATTTAGATAAATTTTTCAGACAGAGAGGGAAAAGCACATTTTAAATAAAAAGGTCACATTTTGAGGCTGTGCTTCAAAGCCTGAGGGCAGCAGAGCATTTCAAAGGAAAAAAGTTTCCATTTTAGTATGAGCAAAACTGTTTATTTTTCCATAACCTTGTTCTTGGAAATGGACAAATTGTTTTGGCAGGTATTTTCAAAATAATCTGCCCAGTACAGACAGTCAGCATATCAGTTTTCAGCCTAAGTGATGATGTTTTTTCTAAAGCTACATGCAACAGAAAATGTGGTCTCTGCTGAGAAATGTTTGCCAACCCCAACACAGGGAATGGCAGCACATCTACCTTAGAATATACATTATCACAGATTACGTCCTGTGAGGATTTTTGGGGTTTTTTTCAAACACCAGTTGCCTCATGGAAAGGCAATAAGGTCAGTGACTCTTACTCCCCTATTTTAGAGGCAGAGAAACTAAAATAAGAGGAAAGGAAAAGAAAAACCAGGGATAGAATTAAAAAAAAACAAATTCCTGATCTGCTCCTTATTCCCCTTTTTATGCCCCCGTTGGTGCCACCTCTGAGGGGTGCCATTTGTGCATTGGTCCTCTGGTCTGGAGTATTGCAGGTGTTGTTTACACTGCGCAGACACGCACGTCTGAGATAACATCCCTGGTGTAATTACTGTGATTTCACTCTCTGTGATCGAAAGTTTGGGGGGCTGTAAGAGAGGGCACAGCAGGTGCAGGAGATATTTTCAAGTAATAGTTTAATTCAGCTAAGAGCAAGCAGCCTCCACACTTAGCTGTTATGAGTACATCAGTACAGTATAAAAAAACCCAAAATTGAAATATTTCAGGGGCATCTGATGAAACTCAGGGACAAGGCCTTCTAGAAGAGAGAGGTGTGAGGGGAAAGCTGTGCTAGGGCTCCACCATGACCAAGCAGGTTGCTGGTATGACCCACTGGGTGATGGCCACTGCCTTTGCTGTGGTTCCAAGTTCTCTGGCCAGGGCGAACCCCAGCAAAGGTGCCGGCCAGAGATGCTGGAGGCCTGAGGTAGACAACCTGCATAAAAGTTCATGCCACAGTCTGGCTCATTTGGGAGAGTAAGAAACACAGTTAAGTGTTAACAGTATGTAATGAGATAGCCCCATGCAGACCAAAAACCTCCACTAAAAACCATCCCACCAGCAACAACAAATTCCTCAGCTTAAACTGCGGCTCTCTTCAGAAGGGGAGAAAAAAAAAAAGAAAAGAAAGAATTGCCAAATCAAACTGCTGACTCCTTTTTTCTTATCAAAACACCACAGCATACATCTTAACAGCCTGAAGTAAATCAAATGCGGGACCAGCTGGAACTGGCCAGCTCTTGACCCTCCGTTGATATCAGGTGTGTGCTGCACTTCACTGGCAGATTAATTTGTGATCTCAAGTAACTCAGAGCCCCTAAAACTTCCAGTACGGCTGTTAGGACAAGGCTGAAGGTTTTCTTTGGAAAGTGTCACCACTAAAAAAAGTTGGGGGTCTTCTCACTAGATGGAGATGCTCCATTACTGATGTCAGATGACTTTGTTCCCTCTATATCTCTTGTTTTTAAACTCACACACAATGCAATTGTGGGACAAAATTCAGACTTACAGCCAAAGCCTGAAGGTGTGCATATGAGCGACTGGCTGTCCCCTTTTGCACGTGGAGCTTCCCCTTGAGGGGATTTGGAATTGTTCATGGAAATGCATCCCTAAAGAAACCTTTTGGCTCAGGAAAAGAATGGGAGAAGATCTGGGGAAAGTTGCGCAGAGTGCACGGAACTGCGAGCAGCTCTCAGACTGCAGCTCGAGGAGAGCGTGCCCGTGTGTGTGATCAATAGAACCTATTGCGAAAGAGAGCCTCGATGTTTCTGTGGGGGAAAGAGATTCAGAAAGAAGGTCTTTAATTATTACCTGCAGAGAAGTTAAAGTGTAACTCGGCAGTAACGTACTCCAGTGCCAGTTTTGGGGGAGTGGGGGCTGCGTCAGGCATCCAGCCTGCCTGAAATGTGTAAGAGAATGGAAAAAAAAAATTAAAAACATACTGAATTTAACCATGAAGGGAAAAATTAAGACAAACAAAGCACTGACAAGGCACCACCAGAAAGAAAAGGAGTTCATCCTTCAGGCTGCTGACCTCTCTTTGTGCTTCGTGTGGAGGAGCTGCCGAACAGGCTCTGGAGCTTGTAGCACCCACGCGTGAGCTTGTGTTCACCTCCTCACTGGTGTTTGTACCACACCTCCCATAGAGCCCAAATCCTCCGCCTTTCTGCCACGGCCTTTTCCTCGCACACGCTGCTCAGGGGCTCCGGTCATTGTGCCCCGCCCGCTTCGACCGCCCCCCGCTCCCGGGGCCGCCGCCGCCCGCGCAGCTCGAGCGGGGAGGGGAGGCGGGCGGGTGCTGAACTTGCGCATCTCCTCGCCCCTTTGGAGAATCACNGTGCTTCTTCGGCAGGTCAGTGTGTTAATTAAAAGCTGGTCCACGTTGGTCACTTGCAGTGCCAGATGCGCTATTAACACATGAGAAAATTACTATTTTATTAAAGATACCAAAAAGCAAAAACTCTATGGAAACCCCATTTCTTCCTTACTATTAACTAGCAGTCGCATAGAGAAAGTCATTAGAGCTATAATTAAATATGGGTCTATTTTTGAAGAATGTCCTGCAAAATAGCCCCAAAATATGATGCACTAATTTAATTTTTTTTTCCTTTGGCACTACAGGTGCTAGCTATGTTTTCCCTCCATTTCCCACACCATGTATATTAAACAGGGAGGGAACATTGCTCTATTGTAGGTGGTGACCCCAGACTTCACCAGAATATTTTGCTCCTCGGTATAAAATTGTGAAGCAGGTCTCTATTTCAAAATCTCTATATTGGTTTTTATAATTACCTCGTGGTCTAGACTTCTCAGTCTATTTCTTAAAGGATGAAAAAAAAAAAAAATCGTGAAAGGAAGGGGTGGGAGGAAGAAAAACAAAGTTAGTTGTATTAACGTTTGTGTTCGTCTCATCCAGGCTGTCAGTAACTTTCCCTGGATCGGGTCCTATGATTCTATATGCGCCCTGCTGAGGCGCGCGTCTGCCCCCGGCTGCCCGGCCTGACCCCGGCCCCTCGCAGCCCCGGTGCCGCTGCCCCCGCGTCCCCGGCCTCCGGCCCTCGCTCCGCGGAGCGCTTGTGCTGCACGCCCCGGAGTGTGATCTGTCACATTCCAATGGAGAGCTAAATAACTCCCAGTGCTATTTATTGCAGAAAAAGGGCGGGGGGAAGAAAAAAAACAAGGAAAACAAGCAGAGTGTCCCCCACCCCCCACACACACGCCCGTTTATCCCCAACATTTTATTCTTTCTTCTGGAATATTTTCTCCGCGGCCGGTAAAACGCAGTTCACGGCTTTGCTTTGCTTTGCTCTCGGCCGAGGCTGACGGCCGCAGTCCCCCCGGGACGAGCAGCCGCGGCCGGAGCCCAGCGCCGGAGGGAGGAACTCGGCGGAGCCCCCGCGGCCGCCAGCCCCGAGCCGAGCCCAGAGCCCCGAACCTGGGCAGGCGCTGAGATTTAAACCCGGCCCGGTCTTGCTGTTACCAGGAGCGCGTTTTGTTGGTTTGGCTTTTTGTTGTTGGTTTTTTGGGGCGCTTTTTTTCCCCCTTTCTCCTTTGTAATATACGGAAGGTGAATAATGAAATCCCTTCGCTAATAGTTTATGAGCCATGAGATTGGAAATGCGTGCGGATGGACCAGCGCGCCGGGCTGCGCGTCACTCGGGAGCTGCGGGAGCCGGGCGCAGGGAGGAGAGGGACTGACTGACCGCCGGGGTCGCCGCTCCGGCAGCGGGAGCCGCCACCGGGGCCGGGGGGGGCCGGAGGGGCCGGGACTGCGCGTCCGCGCCCGGCGCTGCCCCAGCGGGGCCGCGGCAGGGAGAGCAGCTGAGAGCGAGAGGGCTCGGGGGCCGAGCCTCGCTCACCCCCGTGCGCTGCCTGCCTGACACGGGCTCCTGGAGGCACAAAGGCAGCGTGAGACCGGTACGGCGCTGCCGGGGCTCCGCCGCCTCCGCCGAGGGGGCGAGCGGGGAGCGACTTTTAGAACCAGTATGGAGGGAACTGGGGGGGCGGCTCTGGCACGGGTGCCGAAAGCCCCTTTCCTCCGCGATCCTGAGGCAGGTCATGTACGCGGGGACAGGGCAGGAGCCGGCGGCAGGGGTGCCGCTGCCCCCACTGCCCTCCCGGTACGCGTCTCGGTGGCACCTGCGCCTGTACCGGAGCGGACATTTCCCATCAAGCCCTTGCCACGGGATGTCCGAGGGCATTGCTACCTCCCTGCCATAAAAACAAACCACTGATCAGCTCCGTTCGGTGTGTGCCATCGAGAGAAGTCGCCGCGGTGCGAACGGGCACCATCTGTCCTGCCATTCCGGGAGACGCAGATATATTTCTTTAGACAGGTCAGCAGTTCTTCCCGGCCAGCCCTGTCAGGCACCTGTCAGGGGAGAAAACCTCTTCATAGCTGCCGCGGTGGGAACCTTATCAGCGGCAGCCCCTTTGCTGACAGGGCCCAGCCCTAAGCTTCCCGCAAATCAATGTCCTCGGGGGACAGGGGGCTGTCATTAGCGGGGGATGCCGAACGTGCCGGTACCGCTCGGACCTCCGAAGAACAGGGAGGGAGGACGGCGGGGGGAGCCGACCCCAAGGAGCCCGTAGGCTGCCCTAGGAAGGCCGGGG
>VZUA01007178.1:0-12496 GCA_013401035.1 Horornis vulcanius
TGGACTCAATGGTCCTTGTGGGTCCTTCCCAACTCAGAATGTTCTATGATTGTGTGAGCTCTTTTAGGACATCATCTGAGTGCAGCTGTGATTATTGGGTGCCCTTCTGCAGAGCCAGCTGCTGGTCATGGTGCTCAAAACAGAGCAAAACCACCCCGGGTGGCTGGGATGTGGGGTTTAAGTCCTGACTGGGAACTTTTCCCATGTGAAAGCTGCACAGAGCATCACAGCAGGCTCCTCTCCACACTGGGTCTGCCTGGGCCATGCTCTCCTGCCAGCACTCAGCCCTGCAGAGGTGCCTGTGCTGGGTCTCCCTCCCTCACCTTGTCAGGGATGTTGGGAAAGAGAAAGAGGTTGGCAAATGCCAATGGAACCAGGTTCAGAGTGAGGCTGCTTTTGAACTTACAGCTCTTTGGTGGCAGGATTTGATTCTCCAGGGCCCCAGGAACACAAGACCCAATCCTGTGGGGGAGAGCTGAGGTCCTGAAGGAGTTTTCAGAGCAGGGGACAATCCTGCTGAGTATGAGGGATGTGTCCCATGCATCCAGGGGAAAGCCTCCTCCCTTGCAGGGCAATGTGTCTCCAGCACAGCACTGGGACAGTCAGTTTTGTGTCTCACAAATCCACCTTGCCTTGCCTTAAGGACACAATGGGGGTTTCCCTCCCACATGCTGGTCTGTGGGAAGCTTGGCATGATGTTTTCCCCTTGCTGTGAGCTGACTTCCAGGAAACAACTCCAAAGCCACAGTGCCTGAGCCCACAGTGGTTACTGTGTGCACAGCAGACATTTGATGCTGCATTTGATGTGTCAGTTCTGGAACGTGTTACACAGTGAGCCTGGGGCTAAGCTCATCACTCCTCTTGGAGAAATGACCTTTCCAGCATCATTTCTGCCCTGCAAGTGCCTGTTGCCTTTTAGTTTTACCACACCACCCTCTTGTGCGACATGTAACCTGTAACACAATGTTTACTTTTCCCTGTTGAGCCAAATTTGCCTTCTAGACCTCTCCTACAGCTTCAGGGGGCATTTACATCCATCTGTGCTCAGTAGTTAGGGAGAAGAGAACTGACTGTGTGGGATGTGACTTGCTTCAGAGTTGAAAAGAAGAAGATGCCCTTGAAGAGCTAATGAGAATCAAGTCAGTACCACCCCTGACTGCTGGTGGCACAGCAGCCCTCACTTCTGGCATCCCCCAGGCACATCCTTGGAGAACAGCACTGACAAATTCCAGTCGCTGGTGCAGTTCAGCACAGGAGCTCTCTTATTAGCACTTATTTTCTAAGTGCATCTTCTAGTAGCTACTGCCTTTTGATTGAAATAATGATCAAACATTCACTAAAATGATGACTATTCACTGGAGTAAAGATTGCTTTAAATGCCCAAGGGATATTTGGACTGGGGAGAGATCCTCCTTAACTTCAGTCTGATGACTACTTATCCTGGAGGGACTCCATGTTATTATAAAGAGAATTTTCCATGAGCATAAATTTTCCTTTCAAGAATTTGGAAGAGACTTTAAAAGTACTTTCTTCTGGTTATTTAAACACACAGGAGTGGCACACGATGATCAGTGAAAAGCAGCCCTTTCATCATGTGAAACAAAGAGAAGAGATTTACATTCATTCCAAAAATTCCTCTTAGACATTCCATGCAACAAACAAGAAGCCCTGAGGTAGACAGTCTCAAACAATTTTAGTAAGCTAATAGCAAGATTATTTTGGCAGGTGGGCAGACATCAGTTGTAGAAATGCTTCTGCTCTATTTTTTGTGGCTCCTTGTTGGCCTTGCTGAAGGTGGTGGTCTCCTGCTGCCATTAGCTTATTCATGGAAAGGAGGAAGATTTCATTATCAGAGCTGGATAAAGAACTCAGCTGTTCATTCACTGAAAAATCACTGGGGCAAAAAGGGGTAATGCTTACTTTGATGTCCTCATAACCCTTCTGCAACTTCAGCAAGATCACAGAAGGCATTTCCTGGGAGCATTTGTGAATTCTAATGAGGATGGGTGAAATTTTACAGTGAGTTTTGTAGTCAGAAATGTGGCTATTTAACTGTGGGACCTGATTCTCAGAGGTCACTTGGACAGCTGTGACAGAAAAAGACCCATTGGGTTTGGGCAGGTAATTGACTGTGGCCAGTTCCAAAGAGCATTGACAGCTCCCTGGATTGCCTCAGTGGGAAACCTTAGACAAATAGCTGCTCACTAAAACGACTCCAAATCACACATTTAAGAAAAGTACACCTTCCCAGGGCACTATGTAAGCAGAAAAAAAAGAGTGTACACTGAGGGAATTGTTTGCTTAGTTCTAAGGATAATAGTCAGTGAATGTTTGGTTTAACTTTCTCCTTCTCTTGCTACTGTACTTTGAAATTGTGTACTCAATTTCTCCTCTGTTGTCATCTGCAGAGCAAGCACATAGCCCCCCAGTGGCCTCTGATTTGAGTTGTTATATAAAGTTGCTGCCATTTCTTTCATTTTGATGTTCTGGAAGCAAAGAAAATAAGGATGTAGTTGCCTTTACTCCACACAGTTAAATATAGAGATTATTTAACTAACCATACTTTGAAAATTTTTTGGAAGTTCTTCAATGCTGAAGAGCAGATCACTTCCACAGCAGTTGCCACCATGCCAGCTATGTTTATCTGTTTATCAGATGCTGTGTACAGCACACAGCTCTTGAAACAGCCTGTAATTAAGAACATGCTATGCAAACAAAATCGAAATGGAGGCAAGGCTGATTGTGTTCATCTTGCTTTCTGCATCAGAAATCAGGCTGAAGGCTACAAGGCAAGGTTTTCTGTCTCATTCTCCCCAAAGGGGAATGTGACTCACTGTTCAGTGCCAAAGCTACTTCGAGGCTTGAAGGCTTTTTTCTGCTTGTTTTGTTTTGTCAAAATGTGATAGTTTTGTAGATTACATTGACTGCATTTCTTTTTTGGCAGGGTTAGTTCTCAAACTCATTTAGGGAGATAAATCTGAAAGGATGCCTTAAGGTTTCTTAAAGGGGAGGGCACATGACTGGTATGAAATGAGAGCCTTGCCACAATCCCTCTTGATGAACAGCACACTGCTGTTTACAAAAGCGAGGAAAATCTGCTAATACATAAATGGTTATGGTCTATTAGGAAACATCACCTTCCTCGAAGCAAAATCTTTAAATTTTACTGAAATAAGTGTCATGAAACCAACAAACAAAAAATCTCTGTGATCTCCCCCACACAGCAGTCAGTTCTACCACAGTAAAGAGGGTGATTGTACCCACCTCCACAAGGAGCATCAGCCAATCTGTCACTGCCAGACCCTCCTGCTGCCAGGAGCTGCCAGTTTGGGCAGGACTCATGACTTTCTGAATCTTTCATTTGTTTGCCTTTGAGAAGGATAAAACACCTGCTGACCTTGCAGGAAGGGGGTAAATTGCTTAGCTGGCAACAAGGGGACACGTGGGCATCTTGGAATCTTTGAGAACTTGGCTCCCAACATCCTCCTCTCATGTTTTAGTGAGATGTTCTTGAAAAAATAAAAAAGCCCAACTGATGTTCCCTGCAATCTGTGCCAAATCTCGTGCAATCTGGCAGTAACTAAAAGGGAGAAGACAAGAGTCACCCAGCCTTTTTGAAGGGTAGGGATGGTCTAGTGCAAGGATTCCTTAAGTCATTTCCTTGGACAGAGGGAGACCAGCATCTGCCTGGGGGCACTGCTGAATCCTTTTGGTGCTACAGGTGAGGTCAACCTCTCCACCAGCCTCCCAGTCCCACCACCACGGGCACTGGTCCCTTACCTGACACTGGAAATAAGTTTTATGGACATTACAGGGGAACCTGGCACCCCCACCCTTAGTTCTGGGACTCAGGGTGGTCAAGGCTCCTTGCAGCTCTCAATTAACTTTTCAAGGAGAATCTGGCACCACCCGAGTCATAGAGGCTAATGTTTGAGCTGCAGAAAAGGAGCAGAGCTGACATATTGTGTTAAAATCTCCCTGCAGCTGGAAAACTGAGGGAAACTCTCTAAATTAAAAAGGAAAGTTAATAGCAGGGTGCAGCTGGGCTCAGGGCTGGGGGTTATGGTTTGTATTAGTTTGGGAAATCACTTTGGTGGCAGGTTTCAGTGCCAGAGATCATTGCTGTAATATATGTTCCTTAACTGGAAAGTACAACATCTATTGCAGGGGCCAGATTGCTCCTGTACAGTGGAGGGAATCTGACACATTAATGCCAGGTCAGCCTGGCTGCAGATGAGGGCAGGAGAAAACAGCAGAGAAAACAGGAGAGGAAATGTGCAGCAGGTGCAGAAGTGATGGCACCTGAGCGTAGCAGGGTCAGAGATCATCCCCCAAGGGCATCTTTGCAGCCACACACAGCAGCAGGGGTCAGGGACTGTGGTGTCAGGGACTCTGGGGATCAGTGAAGTTGTGCAACATTTATTTGAAACACCACTCAAGGTTACTCCCCACAAGACAGTAAACAGAGTAAATATTATACTCTTTACTGCAGTTTTCCCATTACTTGTAAATGAAATATGCAGCACCACAAATTATGATGGGAACTAAAACCCAGCAGAAAGGAAATGCCCAGGAATCCACACCAGCCTTTCAAAGGCTTGAAATTGATTTCTCTTGCTTTTATAAATGGTGTAGCTGATGCTGGAATTGATGTAAAGTTTCTTTTTCCTGTTGAATATGCTATGGTTTGTGTCTATAAGCTGTTTTTATAAACAGATTTAGCAGGATTAATCTGCCACTCTAGTAAAAAACATTTAATCAAAATAATTTTTATCTGGCATTATTTCATTCAGAAGGTGTTACCTCCTGGCTGGCAGGAGGAGAAAGGAGGCAATTAACTGTTAACAGGCTAAGGATTGCTGGGCAAAGGGAAAATGCCTTCTAAGTTAAATATTAGAGAAATGCTTTCAAAATGTACCAGCATCCCTCCTCCTCCTCCTCCTCTTCCTGTCCTTTTCAGCTGTGGCTGCTCCCCTCCCCTGTTACTGCCCCAACTCCTTGGATCAGACTCTCCTTTTGACCTGTTAGTGCAGCCACATTCTTACCAGCCCCACTTCTCTGTTTTTGGCTTATTCCCCTTTTTCCTATCTTTCTACCTTTTAATTTTCCTCTTGTTCCTTTCTACTTTCAAGCAAGGATAATGAATCAAAATGCTTCTCTGCAACCTCTTCTACCACTCCTTAAATCCATTTTTTTTCCTAAAAATGCTTGTGTGTCTGACATGTTTGCAGTCCCAAAGCAGGATGGGAAGAAAATCAGACTATGGTCTGGCTATATTTGCACTCTATGTTCTTTATATTAGTGCCACAAAGCAGAACTTTTCCATCCCTTCTCCTGGGTAAAAGACATGCTTCTCTTCTGTCCTGGAAACTGCATAGAAGGAGGTCAGACATGATTCTACCTTCTTGGGATAAAAAAGTGAGAGTGAGTAGAAGCAAAAGCCCTACATAAAAAATTTCAAACTGCAAGCTGCCCATGGATTTTTCATCCCTATTAGGAACACAAAATCCAAGTGTAATGTACCTGATAAGGACAAATGGAGCAAATCAGGGCACACTGTAACTTTGTAGTATTAATCAGAAATTGTGTTTCCTTATCTAATCAGGAAATATGATTTGGCACATCCCTGAGTGATGGATAATGGGTTACAATAACTGTGCCAAGACATATTTATATTTGTGCTGCTTTTATTATTAGCATGTGACCTGGCTAACCCGGTGTCAACTCTATGAAGTGATTGTTTGCTTTATTTTTAGGGTAGAAGAAAGTTTTAAAACCTTATTCTGGTCAATATTTGGCTTATCTGAAGTGATATCTGTGGTGCTGAAGTACGACCATAAATTCATTGAGAATATTGGATATGTACTCTATGGAGTATATAATGTGACTATGGTGGTTGTGCTGCTTAATATGCTAATAGCCATGATCAACAACTCCTATCAGGAAATTGAGGTAAGATAAATCAGATTACAAACTCAATGTACTTAATTATTACTAATAATGAAAATGCTAAAAATCCAAGGAGGCTGTAGCTTACTTACATTCAAGGTTAGAATCCTGAAAATAATGTACACAGTATAAAAGTTAAGGTTGAGTCTGTCCCCAAATTATGATTGAATTAATAATCAACAATGAATCATTTCTATAACTATTTCAACATCCTTGTTCTTAATGACCCTCTGTAAGTAAACTCAATTTCCTTTACATGTATTTAATGAAAGTGGTTTGTGATATTTTTTATTTCCTGTCTTGGTTATAATAATTTTTCCCTGTGTGTTGCCTTAGCTGCATTGTTTGCTTATGACAGAGTAATATTTCTTCTGATTTTTTGCCCTGTTCTCTACTGCTTAAACACTGCAGCCCATGTAGATCTGAAGCTCATGTGCATTCATGAAAACGTTTAGAAATTCTGTATTTTCCAATTACCAGGCATAAAACTTGATACAATTTTTTTGAGGAGTCTCTAGGGTTCGCAAAACATGACTTTGTGGACATTTACAAAACTCATCTTTTATAGCAGATAAACAGATCCCTCAAGGAATATGAATAGGTTTCTGCAGAAAAGCATTTGTAGGGTTTACCCAGCCCTGATCACTAGTGTGGCTTATTAGCAGAGTGTATTTGCTAAATGCTTAGGACATAACTCCCTGCTAATCTAAATAACAGCAGAAAAAAAATTTACATCATTTGGATAATGTTAATGTTGAGTCACCTTTTACTTCTGATTTGTTAAATGTCAGACTTCTGCAGTTGGGTTTGTATTAATTACTTGTCCTAATCTCCCCTCAGAACCTGACATTGAAAAAGGCCAGGGCTGAAAATATTTTCTCACTGTAATGCCTGATTCATCCATGAACTGTAGTACAAATATAACTCTATCCTGTGCATGCTGTAACTGAGTCTAAATGTCAGAGAGACCTAACACATGCTCTCTGCCCCAGAATCTTTCAGGACTGCAGAAAGCAGAGTCCTTTCTCCAAAGGTCTTTAATCACTTAGGATCAGGCAATTCCCTGAATCCTATTCACCTGAAGCAGGCTTTGCTTCAGAAGGGGTCTCAGCTTCTTAGTGCATTTTCTAGTTTATTGTAGTAGACAGAGATGCTCTTGAAGAAAAAAAAAACTCTCTGAAAATATCTGAATAGATGGCCAATATTAACTTTCCAGTTTAAACTTTGTGATGGCAGTTTTCTTGGCAAAATGCTGTGTCATTCTGTCTGGTTGTAGTTAATTCCTACCTGTATGTTTGTCCTGGTCATAGCTGAATTCCTTCCTATTTATTAATTTGGGTGTTGATTTGTTTTTCCTTCTTCCCTTCCCAAGGAGGATGCAGATGTGGAGTGGAAGTTTGCACGTGCCAAGCTCTGGCTATCCTACTTTGATGAAGGAAGGACTTTACCTGCTCCTTTTAATCTAGTGCCAAGCCCTAAATCATTTTATTATCTCATACTGAGAATAAAAATGTGCCTCATAAAACTCTGCAAATCTAAGGCCAAAAACTGTGAAAATGACCTTGAGATGGGGATGCTGAATTCCAAAAAACGGGTATGTTTTATTTCCAGTTTTCTCCACAGCTTCTTTGTGGAAGGGATTCACGCCAGGGAGCTCCTGGAGGGGGTTGTGTGGTACCCAGGGACTGCAGGGACAGCACAGCCTCTCCCAGGACCTCATCACTGCTCGTTGTTTTTATCACTTTGCAAGCAGAGGGTCCTGCCAAAGGTGTGGTCTCCTTGCACCAGGCACCAGGGAAAGGCAATCTTTACAAAAACAGGCGCACCTTCAACTTTTGTAAAAGTGGGCACTCCAAGGCCAAATCAGCAGAGAGAGGAGCTGGGCAGAGGCACAAACAGGCTCACAGCTCATCTGGCTCAGGCCCATGGCTCCAGGCTCTCCCAGCAGAGAGCCAGGAGGGAGGGGAGAACAGGGGGACATTGAGATGTGAGCAGCCCACCCCAGCTGTAACCTTGAAAGAGAGACTGAGGAGAAGGGAAGCTGGAGGAGGCTTTGCAGAATTAGCCTTTGGGACGTGTAGGCTGCTCTAAGGTCTGCCTGGATCTCTTGGAGGAGCAAGCAGCTGAGCCATGCAGCCCATGTGAGCCTCCAGCTCCAGGCAAAGCCCGTGGCCTCCAGAGAGGATCATCCTCCCAGGAGTCTGAGAGAACTGCTCGGGGCTCTGCCAGCACCTTTGGAAGGGAGGAGTCTGTGCACGGGGTTTACTCCTCATTGTAAAATAATTTAACTGCCAACATGGGGAGCGTTGCCAAGATAGACGAGCGTGTCTACAAATTCATTTAACTCTGCTATTGATTACTGGAAGAACCACTAGAACAGTGGAGTCTCAAAATGAAAGAAGTGTTTCTCCTTCAACTACCTCAAGTAATGATTTAAAAACGTTTTTAAAATGCGATCTGAATCAGACTGCACTAAGCTTGCTTTGTTTGAAATTTAATTTCTGCTTCAAAGCCTAAAACAAAGTAATAAAATTTTCTCTAAGCCTCTCCTTCCCCATGCCAGATGAGTGAAAGTGTCTGGCTTGACCTTTTTCATGGAACTCATGCAAAATGCATATTTTCCACGGCTTTAGCATAAACAATTAAGAGTATCAGTCATTTCTTGCTTGCCTATTGATTTTGTTCACATGTCATCTTCAAGAGTCACTGTAAGCTCATGACACACCTGATGAGTAAGAAAAAAATTTTTTTAAATTACATTTTTACTTCAGACTTTTAATCCAATGATTATAGACATCCTGATTTGAAAGAAAAAAAAATAATCAGGACCTCTATTTCAACCAGGGAAGTAAAGCCCTTACCCAGGGCCTTCCCTCTACATACAATTGCATGTAGGTGCAGCAGTATATGATATTTATTCCTCNAACCAGGGAAGTAAAGCCCTTACCCAGGGCCTTCCCTCTACATACAATTGCATGTAGGTGCAGCAGTATATGATATTTATTCCTCTGAATAAGTGATTTTTTTTTTTTGTTAGTGTTGGAGCAAAAGCCTCAAAGGTGGATTACAGTCAAAGAAACCTCCAACAAATATTGTGTGTAGTGTCAGAAAAGTCTCCTTGGAAGCTTCTAGAGCTGTGATGCCTCTGATAAAAATAAAATGGTCTAATTAAAAAAATACATTTTTTTTTCTTGAGCCAAAAAAAGTAGCAAAGGGTACTGCTGTTTTAAAAGGACTAGTGAAAATCAATTGTATTTCAGAATTTAGTTTTGTACCACAATCTTGTTCTTTCCAAATACTAGTTATTTTTCTTAAGTAGTGTTCTAAATTGATAAGCTTCAGCCTCATTAAGATGAAAGTATTTTGTGCTTCTTAACACCTTGTTGTCTAAAACTTGTGTGTGAATACCATTTCTGTCTAGATAATTTAGAATTTAGATTTTTCCATTAATTTGTGCATTTTTTTTTTTCTTTTCTGTCATCCAAAATTTTACTTTTTTGGCCTGAATGTTCTGGCTTTTACTCTACTGTACATAGAACCATTTCCTACTGTTTTTCTAAAGCTTAGATTGGGGCTGGCTGGGTATGAGAAGCTATCATTGATTTAATCATATCATGATGTTTTATAATTTCAGAAAGTTCGTTTTCACTCTAGCATTCAAAACACAGAGAGTTTTTCTGGGAAGAACGCTTATAACAAGCCCACAAGATACCAGGTAATCCCAGCATGAAAGCAAGAGCCAGGGGAGAGGTCTGGCCGTGCCCAGCTCTTCCCTGCAAGGGTCCCCTTTGCCTCCTGGGGTGTGCCAGGCTGGGGCACTGGCACAGGGCTGGGCTGTTGCAGGGACAAAGGCAGCCCGGCCCCCCTGGAAATAAGCACGGTGTTAGCATTTGTCATGCTGATTAATTCCACTCGAGGGTGTTTAACTTGATACACGAGGCATCATCCAACCTTTACTCCTCCCATCTTGTCCTGACAGCATTTCATTTTCATTTCGCAGCCATCCCTCCAGCTGCTGCATTACCATTTGCATGTGCTTCCTCTGGCAGTGGCTGGTCCTGCCGAGCTAAACCTGCAATGTGCTACGGTTCAGAACCCCCTGTGGCTGCAGAGGTGGCTCAGGGAACCACAGCTGTCTGTCCAGCATGAGTGTTGTGCCAGCAGATGTGTTGTTTCTTGTGCAAACGTGTCCCAGGGCAGTGCAGCAAACAGATTGTGCCCCGCAGGAGTTCTGCCTTCTTTTTTGACATAAAGTGAAAAGGAATCTGATGGCAAGTGATGTGTCTGAAGGGACAGACATTAAAGACAGATGAGGAAAATATAATTGAATTGGCTAAAATGTGCAATGGCAATTCTAGAAGTGGTTTGTCTTGTGTTGGTACAGCTTCCAGCATAACGGGCCCCCAAGCTGTTCAGCAGACCAGTAAGAAATTTCTACTGGTTTTAGAATTTTTTCATGCTTTTCTGCCACAATAGGAGGGATGTCTAAAAATCTAAGTTAGAAATGGGATACATTCACTCTGGCATCTGGAATTAGTTGGCTTGATTCCATCAAAGGAAAAGGGATGAGAGATTGTGTCCTGCTCAAAGTAGCATTTCAGCACTTCCATTCAAGCCCACAGGTGACATGGCAGCCTCTGCTGACTGGCTCTTTCCCTGTAGCTATTATTTCTCAATGAGATCACCTAGTGTTTGTGGTAAATTAGAACCTTGTTTCCAGTATTGAAAAAGCCAAAGGTGACTGTGAAAAATAGAAAAAGATTAGTACCTGTTATTTTGTTTTAATAATGCCAGGTTTGACTTCAAACTACCTTAGAACATTTTGGTTGCCACAGGAAGAAATTGCCCAAATAGTATAAGGAGAGTGTAATAGTCTTGATTATCTAAACATAAAGAAGAAGGAACAGTATGATAATCTGGCTGGCAAGCTTTTCTTCTACAACTGGGAAAAATCTTTGAAGGAGCTGTTTCTTGCTGAGCTGTTTTCTCCAGCAGTGTTTATTGAGTGATGTACCTGCAGCCTGTGCAGTCTGTGTACTTAGGACTACATATGGACAGTGCTCTAGAGGGATAACAAAAATATACAGAATTTAAACATGCAACATTTTGAAAAGCATGAGGAACAAGTCAAGACATCTGGGAATAAATTAGTCTAGGAAAAACTTATCAAAGAGACTATGGGAACTGGCGTAAAGAGAGGTGATGTATCATTTTTTTCCTGGTAATAAGAGCCTGTGTTCTGACTCCTTATTTTAGTCTAAATTTCCTCTGATTTTGCTCTGGAAAAATTACTTATTTTTGGATCCAGCATTTCCCTACTTTCCCCAAACATTACTTCATTTATGTTTTCTCAGGTGACAACCCTACTTCCCTCTGGATTCTACTACCTTGGCCATCTCCAACACACCGTACGTGCACTGTGCCTCATCTCTGTTGCCTTAGTGACTCACCTGCTTAGCCTCTGACATACAAGGACAGCCTCAGTCACCCCATGTTCCATGGCTGCATGGCATATACAAATAACTGGATCCTTCTCTGATCTTCACAAGCCTTTTGCACTGCTATAATCCTAATTTGGCTACTCAGAAAAAAAGAGCAGGTGTACTGTTTTCTTAATCTGTATTTCAGGCCCTTTTGTAGCATTTTTCAGTGATGTTGCAAGCAGAGATGTGATTGTTCTGTGAAGAAGTGAGTCCATGCTGCCTAAGGCCTCTCCCTTAACACTGGACCTCTGGTCAATCAAAGACACTGAGCTCTCCTGTGTTTGCAGAGGATGTGTCTAAATCTCTGCCTCTGGGAGAGCAGTTCTTTTTATATTTATATAGGTTTTTATTATGAGATTTTTTTCCCCACTGGGGTGTCTTTTCTGCAGTGAAGATGAGGCTGTCAGCTGTACCCCTGCGAGCAGCCCACGACTGCCAAAGTTACTTTCCTTCTAGACAAATGGAACTTAGACATTCTTGGAACAATAGCACATTGCAACTCGTATCCATAACCATTATCTATTTCCATACATACTCTTCCTTACTAACAATCATCCTCCATTTTTTAACTTTACATGGCTCTATATTTTTCACCATATATGTCTCATAAAATCCACCATTTTCATAAGAAACTTTTCTCACTTAAGTCAAGTTCCCCAACCTTGTTCAGATTCTTTTCTCTGTCCTTCTCCAAATTTATTTTCTCTTGAAAACCCAATGACAAGGCAAACAGAGTCTGTCTGTGAACCTCAGGTCAGCTGCATTGTAAGTGAGTTAGCTAACATCATTAATTAACCACTTATTTCTTCCTGTAAAGTACTATTAGACAGCAACATGCTAAAAGAAGGCTCTGGAACCCATTTCCTTAGCATCCTATTGGATCATCTGTGTTTTCTGTCTGTCTGTGGGACAAGCTCTACATTCACATGCATCCCACAAAGTACCCCAAAGTGCTTCACATGTGGGGTCGTGGTTGAGTGGCTGCCAATCAACTACTGTAGTACTGTAGTACAACATTCACAATATAAGATGTCAAATAAATGGGAAATAAAAATAGTAATAAT
>VZUA01007182.1:0-49678 GCA_013401035.1 Horornis vulcanius
TTTAATTTTTATTTTTTTTTATATAAAGCTTCTCCAAATCCTTCTGCTTAAGAATGTCAGGATGGGATATGAGTTGTAACATAAGGTGGCTGCTTGAGGCCAAATTTGGGATTCTGGATATGCAAAAGTCTGTTCTGTAAAAATCAAGCTGATGCCAAAGATGGTCCAGAAGACATTCTGCTGTTAGTGATAAGAAAAGCTGATTAAACCCTCTGGATTAGTTTCTCTACTATGTTTTGGGTTTTCTTTTCCTTTTATTTTGTAGAGCAGAAGATATGGGATTTTTTTTTCTTTAAGTATGAAAATATTAAATTATCTTCTCCTGATTAATATTTCAGGCATAACCTCATATAGTAGCCATTTTTTCCCACTTAAATATTCCAGGTTTATCTGTCCAGTGCATCTCAGTGTGCTGAGTACATGCACTTGATGCAATGCTGAATGTTCCAGGTGGTGTGGAGTGATTAAATGTCCTACTTTTCTTTTGGTGTTTGTCCTACTTTTTTAGAGGATTCAGATGGTATGGAAAACTGCTAACAGCAATGATAGCCACAGATATTAGTACTCTCATCCTTTTCTTCACTTATGAAAAGATTGTGTGCTGATAAATGCTTTTCAAATTCATAATTCTCATGTGGTGTCACAAATAATTTACAAACATCTATAACTTCCAATTTTGCAACCAAGTCTACCGAGTACAGTTATGTTCATTAACGATGTTTCCAAAACAAGCTTGAATTTTTCAAATAAAGCCTCTTTAGTATTCTCATACATGTTCAGAGCAATCAGAAAAAATGCTTAAGTGTATGAAAGATTTGAGTATCTCTAAAATGGCTGAATGGCAATTTTCCTGTGTTCATAACCATGAAAACACATCAGAGTTAGTATAAGTGAGAAATTTTACCTCAGTTGCTGGTTGTCTTCAGCATCCCTAGCAGAGGGCCTTGACCCTGCTTTGGGCAGGGTGGTTGCACAGGGTGAGGCCCAGAGGTCCCATCGCATCTCCCCTACTGGGACTTTGTGAGATTTTGGGATGGTGATTTTTGATGTGGGGCTTTTTGAAGAGAGCTGCCCTTAGAAGAAAGAGACAGTGCAGACAGCAATGACATATTGTGCGCTGGTCTTTTTATTTGGCTTTACATAGAATGCAGTCTCCATTCTGAAATTCCTCCTGGCAAACACGTATGTCCTAGTTTTTGGCTGTGGCTGTCTGATCACCCTCAAGGTAGATCACACCTGCCATGCTGCTGCATGTACCAGGTACTTCTCTTTTAGCTGTCCTAGTTTTCTGCATGTCAGATCAATAGAAGCAGGTATTAGAGTGTGTGCAATGGAAAATGAGAGGATAAAGGACTGATCTTGAGCATCCGCTAGATTATGTGCTGTAGTAATTTTTTAGGCCAAGTAAAATTCCTACTCTTTTTTTCATAACACTGTTCAGAGGAGGCTGGAATGTGTGATTTTGTTTTCTTATGATTGCTAGGTGTTTTTTGTGAAAAACAGACTAATTCAAAAAGCTGCTCTGTAACTCTTAGTGCTTGACTGGGGAAGTGTCACCTAAAATTATCTCACAAGTTGTGTATGAAGACAGGTGAACACCTCATCCTGGTTACTCATGTCTGACCCTTTTATGATGACTAATTTTTTTATCATCCTGTCTCTACCATCAGTTCCAAGCCTATTAGCAGGAGAAGCTTCAGACACATGATCATGCTTCAGGCACGTACTTACTTGTTACTTTGGAAAAGTCACATCCTCACTCATCTCAGTGCTCAGCCACAGAATGCAAAGGAGCCAGTAGAGAGGTTTTTGTCTACTGTTTGGCAATGCCCTACAACTGAAAGGACAGAAAATCCTTTAGTCTCCATTTCTGTCCAACACAATCTGTGCCTATGTTTGCATAAAAAAAGGGACCTCTCTAGTCCAGTGTAGTCCTTCTGTTATCCTTACAGCAGTGGAGAATTGGGACCCCTCAGCCTGCTGGTTTTTCTGGCATTTGAGACTTGTTTATCGATGGTCTGAGGGTATGGAACAGCAGTGCTGTCAGCACATCCCGTGTCATCATGGTAATTCTGTCTCTTCGGGTGCTTTCGTGCAAGTAAAATGCAAATAGCTACTTGTGTTGCAAAGAGACCAAATTTACTGCTCTGCAGGAGCTGTGTGTTTACCGCAGAGATGCAAGTCCGTGTTCCTGCCAGACCGAGGCAGCATTCTGTCAGAGTCTGCCTGCATCCCCCGTTTTTTACATGATTAATATCCCTGTGCCCAGAGTGACAGGGAAGAGCATCCTCACACAACCTTCGGGCTTTTGTGCAGCTGATGAGGAGAAAAATGGAATCTAAATATTTCCATGTCTCTGATCCAGAAAGGGAGATTATAATTTGTTTTGTTTGAATTCTACAACACCTGAACACCAAGCATGGTTTACACTGAAGGAGAGCCCATTTCCTTGGTGGATGTGAGCAGCAGTAACTGGATATCTCTCCAGTTCAGGCTGTGGGATGGGAGCTGCAGCCTTTCATGCATATCCACCTCTGACTTTTCTTAACCCCAAGCCACAGGCACAGGCTTGGCTGCAGACACAGCTCTTTCTCTTCCTGTCCAAGACGGTCCCTGAGCTAGCTGAAATCTCTGGCGGGCTTCCCAGCCTGTTTCTCTCTACTTCTGTTCTGGTTTCGTGTCCAGGGCCTGAAGCTCCTCCTCCACAGTGTGTCCCAGGTCCCACTCTATTCCACCCTGGTCAATGATTTATGTAAGGGAGAGGAGCACTGCAGCCACTGAGGCTAATCAGAGAAAGTTCCTGCCTGTGAGAGCAGAGAAAGTTCATGATGGATTCTCTTGCCCTCATTTCCAGCTCTGCCTGGAGGTGTGATTCCCTGGGGCAGTTGTGTCTGCAGTCAGTGCCTGCTCCACTGGTTTGGAGGAAGAACTGAATCACATTGGCAGGGTTTTTGGTTGGGTAACTCAGAGAAACTCTGCACAAGAATAATCCCTCCCTTCTTCCCCCTCCTTGCTCTTCCTTGGCTCTCCTGTAAGCAGAATATAACCTGAGCTTCACCCTTCCTATAAGGAAATTCAGGAGCGTGCCTAGCGTATTTATATGGCAAAACCCTGCACCTTACACCCTGCACCCTCTTCCCACATCTGAGCTATTACACAGAAAGATTCCCTGATTCTCTGAGTTTATTAATCTTTTTTTTTCCAAGGGAATGAATAGAGATATTCACATCTTTTGAACAGCAGCAGAAACCCATTAAGTTGCTCTGTGGCAATCTTGTCAGGAACTTGTTCCTTTAGCAGAGACACGTTTCAGAAGGCTCTACACTCACTCCCAAACCATTTGGATTCAGTAAATGCAGGTGCCATTGAGGCATTAGCGTGAGGAGGCCTGGACCCTAAGCTTTGAGTGTAGTTAGATCTCTTCTGGGTCTGCTCCAAATCTGGGAATTAGGCCAGTGCCCTGGGACTGGGCATCCCTTCACCCAGCAGCACAAGCGCTTGCACAGAAATGTCTAGCACCTCCTGTGCTGATCCTACACTCCACTTCTCAGTGAATGTCTCAGTGAGAGCTACATCAAAGACATCAATTTTGTTGCTAGTACAGGTTCCTACCCTCAAGAAAGTCCTGCTGACTGAGGCTGAGGTCACCCGTGTCTGAGCTCATGCTGTTACTGTGGTACTGCTACATATTAGAGGACTCAGCATAGAAAATAGTAGGCTAGCAGGAGGGAGAGAGAAGGAGAGAGCCCAAATGCACAGTGCAGACCTGCCTGCAGGATGTGCATTCCCCTCTAAGCAGTGCCTATTTGGAAGGGATGTAGCTTCCACCCAGCAGGCTGGCAGCACCAAACCTCTCCTGTCCTTACATCTGCAGGCAGGAATTGTTTCTTCTGCACTGAATCTGAGTGAGGGATGTAACCCACAAGACTCCTCACTCAGGCATTTTGCTTTTGCCACAGATTAATGCTCATTGTTTAACAAAAGAAATTAGTCATATTCTCTCTGTTTATCCCCATTGTACAGCTGGATGAGAGAGGAGGAAATTAAGGTTTTTACACTGTTCCTTGATTTCAGTGCATCCCCAAATATTATATATACTTACCTATATTCACACTGAGATACTGCCTACCCAAAAATCCAGCTGCTGCTATATACCATCCTGGTTATATCCCATAGCCAGATGATCTCGTATTCAGAAGAGCTCCTGAAAACTACTAATATATCTGCAGCAATGGTTCATTTTTCACTGAGGCAGTGACATCCTAATCTATGGACCAGATGGAGTGGGGCCTTGGGCAATTGTAATCAAAGAGCAACAGCCATAGTTTGAAGGAAAGAGATTCCCTGTTGGTTTTCTATTAAATGCTTCTATTTTCATTTTCTTTTGACTCAATTGTGTGCATCACCATGGCCCACTGAACACATCTGGCTGACATCTTAGATCACATACCCGGCACATTATTGTGTTTGCTCAAAGTTTCACTCCTTCCAAAGTCAGTGGCAATGCTCTGTGACAATGACTTGTTTTATCCGTGTCCTTAGGTGGAGTTTGGGGATCAACAGATGCAGTTGCATTCAAAGGCAGGAGAAAAATCCATCACTGTAATGATGAACCACTCCCATTCCTTTTCACCAACCAAATACCTTTGCTGTTGTGGAAGGTAGAAGATTAATTTGTTTTGGATGCTGGAATGCAAAATGTGACCACTTAGAATAAGTGTAATCCCACTGAGTTACTATAAATTGGTTCTAGTTCAGTCCCTGCCAGAAGATAGATTCTGCATTTTATACTGACAAGGATCTTTGCTCACAAATTGTAACTGCCCACTTCATCTGTCTGTGGAGGTCTTACTGTCTTCAGGTGTTGATGAACACCTAATTGTATTTTGTCTTTTTCTTTTTTCTCAGTTAAATTAGAATAAAATCTGATATTCTGCTTTCTTACGGATTTCAACTAGTTAAAGATAATTGCTTTTCCTGTGAGAAAAAAGTTGCTGGAGTTACAGATCCTGACATATATACTGCTTCCTTAGGTTTGGGAAGACATTAGAGAGTTCTTCCAAACATTTTCTTTACAAACTCTGTAGCATTTTCAGGAAATGTTCTTCAACAAGCTCTGTGACTAGTTTGGTTTTGAACAGTTTCACGTTGCATTTATCTTCCAGAAAGTTACCAAGTAATATGGTTTTATAAATTGGTTTGGTTGTTTTCATGTTGTTAATTGACACGCTAATTATGACTGACACAGGTATCGCCTTTAAATCTCATGTTGTTTCTTTCCCTGCATACAGTGCGTATTCTTTGAATTCCTATCACATTATGATCTGGTATCAGTTCAAAGACTGGCTTTGCTTTTCAAGCTCTTTAGACATTCTTTTCACTTAATATACTGCTTTAAGGATCTATGATAAGATGTTGCTGAGGGCTGTGTGAGACTCTGGGACTTGACTAGGCTAGATTGGAAGAGCCATGTATTTTACATTAAATGAAAGTGGTTTGAACCACAGTAATGAGCCAATACTTGTTATCCACACCCTCCAAATGCACAGGCATTATTGACTCCATTTATATGACATCTTCGCTTGCTTTGTTTTCTTGCTTTCCCTAGCTAAGAACAGATGGGAAGAGTAATTTAAATACCGAGTACCATAAGGTACCTGGAGTAAAGTAAATTAAGGAAATACCATAAGTGAGAGAATGAAGTGTTAAACTGCTAACAGGAGATTTACAATTAAGAATTAACGGAGAAGATAAGCTTTGCCAAGAAACAGCAATCACTTCACAGAGTGAATCTTGCAGAGCATGGGCAGGGCTCTGCCATTACAAACACCTGGAGGATCCCAGGTCATAGAAAAGAGGAGACTCAAGATGTCAAACATGTAAAACGATGTATGGATGTATGCACACTGTAGCAAGCAATGTAAGTTGGGATAATGTCCATTCCATGAAAGAGGCAAGGAATACCAGACTTGACTTTGCTTCACAAAAACATGTGAATACCAACAGAAGAAATATATAGGATGGGTAATGAAAACAAGGACAGCACCACATGCTTAGATGAAAATTATACATAGTGAAAATGTACAACATAGCAGCCAAAGACGAAATGATCTAACTGGAAATAAATAAGACATTCATTTTTTAACTGTTATACAGAAGCATATGTGTTGCCAGAAATACTTTTGGAAGACACTTGTAGGAGAGTCACACATAGCAGAAAGTAAATATGGAAACAGAACGGACAGTGATAAGCTTATTAAGCACAAAGAAGTATGTGAACAAAAGTGGAAAATAAATGTGCAGTATACTGGAAAAGGCATAATTTGTTATATTGACCCAGAAAAGACCTCAACTCCCTCTGCATCGTGCTGTGTGCTCCCTGCATTTCTTCTCTTTAGGAAAGATACTCTTAAATCAGAGGCAAAGAGGGGATGTTGGTGGGACCACTGAACGGAGGATGTTAGAACCATCACAATAATTTTTGTAGGAACAAAGCACAGTTTCTTCTAGTACCAGGACAAATCTAAGCAAACAAACCAGAAAATTCTAGATAATGCAAATAATTCTGGAATAAATGATATAGATAAAAACTGCAATGAGTATGTCATGGGTGAGATGATGAGGGAGAGCCTGTCCACATAGATGAGGAAAATATGTAAAGATTCATTGGGAAGGCTGCTAACATTTGCCCCTAATCTGGCTGCTTGCAGCAACCACCTGGAGCACTGCTGCTCACTGATGTTTAATGGATGTGCAGTGTCAATATTAATACAGAGTCTGAGAAACTGAAGGAGTTTATTAGGGGACTCTATTCCAATGGTTCACAGCACAAGAGTTAAGCTATGCATTCATTTCTCCAAGGACACTATTAGTTGTCCTGCAAAGCTTTGCTCAAAGCTGCAAAACAATGACTTCTGTGGCACAGATGCCAATGAAATGTGATATTGGTGTGTTCTAGTAAATAAAGAGATTTTGGGTTTTTTCACAAAAAAACAGTGTCTGCTGAAATTGGCCGTGTCACACTACTGAGATTGCCAAGCCAGTTCATCCTGGGAATTTCTACTTGCAGTTAAATACACAGCTGGCAGGCATTTTGGGGGTCTAGAGCTACTCTCAGCTACCTGTGTAAAAATGCAGTAGGTGCAGCTTAGAATGACATGCTGTGTGTAAGGATCTGACTTTGAAAAACAGCAAACCTACTATCCAAAGTTTTGCCCAACCTTGAACAGAAGGCAGACTGAGATTGCCAGAGATATGACTGAGAGAGAGACTACAGAGAAAATAAATGTTATTAGCAGAATGGCTTTTGAAATTCCATAGAAACTCTCATTAGTTAGGACCAAAATGGATCCGTGAAAATCCTTAAGAGACTGAAAAATTTAAGTGAATAGCCAGGAAAATATTCCACAGACCATTAAAGGCAGTAAGGAAGCTGGCAAAATTCACTAAATATACCAAAACAAGCAAGAGATTTAGATGGTTCGGTGGAGGACAAGCTGCAGAGCTGTGCATCTGCTTGTGTGTGTGCACTGTCCTTCCCATCACTTTACCAAAGCAGTGGGACACAAGCAGCTGTGTACTCAGTGGAGTTTGTCACCTGGAGTACACAGTTGCGTGAACACACCTAGATCCAAGAAGGGAGGCAGGAAGGGGATGGTGAGCCTGTTGTTTCAGCCAGGACGGCTGGGCAGCCTCAGGATCTGCAGGTTTATGGATATGTGAATGCTTTGCCCCCAGTCAGCCTTGCAGATCCAAGAAGCAGCAGATTTCTTGCACTAATACTGGTCCTGAAATGTCACTAAGCATCGATTTATAAAGGAACACCTGGCTTTAAGGTTACAACTTTGATTGCCAAGCATTCCTGTCAGTGCTGTGCTGTCAGGCTCTTGTGGCCATCACACACAAGTAATGGGAGCTAGGCAAGATGTAGGGCACAGCTCCTGAAAGCCAGGCACAGTCTGATCACTTGGACCTCACTGTTCACAACCCAGAGTGTTCATGGGAGGTCTGCTGGGTCCCACCTCAGCCTGCACACCCTGGGCTGTGGGGAGCCATAGCTGCTTGTCCATTCACATCCTGGGCAAGGCTTTGTCCTACAGCCTCACGAGTGGATGGGAGAGCCTGGACCTAGCATCAGTCACTGGTAATCTCACTGTAAATGTGTATCCTGGTAATTTGGGAGTAATTGTATCTTAGGTTAATAGCCATAGGTATCTTCCCTCACCAAGTTTATTTACTCCATGACATAGTTACTGTGTCTTAAACAGAAATCACCCTCAAGGTATCTTCTAATTATCTTCTCATCATTCTGCAAATCTGTTTCATATTACCAATAATCTTATTACTACAACTGCAACATTCATTAAGCAAATGGAGAACAATAAAAATACATACAGTAATAGCAATCAAATTAGGTTTGAATCTCACAGTGAGTGATGGATAATTCCGGATCAGATGGTTCTCATAGATTTTTCCCCATTATTTTCTAAAAAGGTTTAAATGGCTAAAAAAATTCAATTACAAGGTTCTCTTCTAGAATCTGGTCATTTTATGTGACCTGGTTGCCACAAAATGGCACAGTCAGGACCAGAATTGGTTGCAGAAGCTTCCCCTTGTGAGCAGAGAAACCTCTCAGCAGAGACAACATTGCTGGGTTCCCATGGCAAACACCAGTCCCTGCACAGGCTAGGTGAACTTTGTGACAGTGATCCAACACCTTTTGGGTATGTCAGATGCTTCCAGGTAACATCCTGAATGGGCTTGCATGGGACTGAGAAGCCATCACTTTCTTCTTGACCAGTAGTGGCTCCTGATGTTGCACTGAGCAAAGCAAAACCACAGATTTGTTCTGAGCCATCCATATTTAAAAGATTTGGGGCTTGATCCTCAGCTCAGGGGAGTAAATGGAAATGCATTCATGAAGTGCAGGTGGGTAGATTTTCAAGCTGTTCTTGCCTATCAGCTGTGCCAGTTTATATTTAGGTCTGTTACACCTGCACGGAGCCTCTTGAACATGTATCAAAACAATTCTCATCCCTAGCTGTGATCTGTACTCTCTAGTCCAACAACAGATCATCATTTGTCTCACTGGTAAAATAACTGCTGAGGAATATAAGTGATTTTTTCCATCTGCAAATGCACAAAAATATATTTGGAACATTTTATGGGTACATTGCACACCTGATGGAAACATTTATGACTGCTTCTTCTCTGGGTACATCAAAAATATCCTCAGACAACTTCACTGTTTTTATCAACTCTACTCTTTTATTTTATGTTCATTCTGGCCTGGATTTTTTTTTTTTTTTCATGAGCATCACAGATGAGTTTTTGACCACTTTGGTATGCTCTGCCAAATGGTGATAGCAGAAATCCAGCCTCTGAAGTACAGTATGTCCCATTAAATCAATGAGGGGATAGTGTGATATATGCTTATGTACATGTGCAAATTGGTGTGTGGGAGAGGGCCAAGGCAGAGAGAGATGCCTGGATTTGGTTTGGACTCAGGAGAGGCTACTGGTCATTGCCTTTTTGTGCTGGCCTGATGCCTTCCTAGTTTGTATTCCTCCAAATAATTAAAATCCTTTTTTTGTTTTAATATGCAACTTTGCATTTACCTCAATAATTCAGTATCACTACTATGAATATAATAGAAATACAGCTATGCCCAAGTACATTTTTAGCAAAATGGGTAAAGTGATAATAAATAAGAGGTTTTTTTTTTTTAAATATAAAACTTTCCTGGATCCATAAAGAAAGAATAAAATGGGAAGTTGGAGGACAATATCCCACCCCTGGTGGTATGACAGCCTGTAAATCTCTTGTCCTTTTCCCACTTATATTGTGCGACCCTCCTGTCCGGGCTGTACTTGCCTATGACTGTGCTTCTGTAGAGCAATACATCCCAGATAATGTATGCAGCCAGTGTTAGGAGGAATGAGGCAGGTCCCAGAGGCTCCCACTATGCTGTTCAAAGAGACACAAGTCTTGTGGTGTGTAAAGAGGAACAAGAGGTCAAAGGGAATAAGCTCTCTGGGCAGCTCCCCCAATAACTCACATCCTGCATCACACACTGCCAGCGTTTGTTCTGGTGCAATCCTATCTGGGCTCAGTCAGGAAATGCAAAAATGCAGTCAACTTTAAGAAAAAAAGTGATGCATGCCCCTGGTTTGGTGTTTGCTACGTGTTGGGAGCCACCTGCCAGCCCAGTGCTCTGCCTGGCTGGAGGTTCCATTGAGGATCCTCCTCCTGTCTCCTCTGGAGCTGCTGAGGGAGGGGCTTCTGATCTCCAACACCCTCACACAGTTAAATGTGGGCTCCCTAGAATGCAGAATTTGTAGGAGGTCACTTTCTAGCCAGCCCTCCTGGGGCTGCAGGTGGGAGCCAGGACAGAGCAATACTTTGCCAGATCTCACTGTGGTTTGCAAATTTGGAAATGACTCATGAGGAACTGGAAATCAGTAACGTGTCTCCTCCTGGCCATTCTCTTGGTGGATGGAAGCTGAGCTGTAGACCTTGGGAACTGAGTTTGCCCTCAACCTCCTTGGATCTCTGCAAGCAGAGGGCGTGTGTTTTCCGAGCTGGCAGGAGTGAATGTGACAGCAAAGGAGAAATGAGAGAGGAAGGAGAACAAAGGGCCCTGCACAGAGGTGACACCCTTGAGGGCAGAGCTGGCAAGCTGAGACCTTGGTCTGTTTGCACCAGCGTTGCTATTTGTGGCTGGATGCAGACAACAGTGAGGCAGTAAAATGCCTTTTATTTAAGGTGCTGACACCTCTGGAGAAAATGAGAAAAAGAGAGGTGCTAAAAGAAAAATACATTGCTTTTCATTCTTCTGTCCTTTCACTTCTTCCTTAAATTTTATGGGATGAACTCGCTCAATTTAAGTACTTGTCAGCAAAGGTCTGACAGGACAATCAAGAGCCATCCACCGTGCCAGCTGGGAACACTTCCAGGGGCCAGCTGCTGGCAGGTACCTTGGCACTGTCTGAAGGGAGAGCACTGCTTCCCTCCTCCTTCTCCTCTCTCCCCTCCTCACCAGGCAGTGAACCTGGTGCACAACCTCCTGCATTCCCATTAGCAAGTCCTGCGAGCCCCAGGGCTGCAGGAGCACATTCTGTGTTAGGAAAGTGCTCCTAATAAATGTGCAGCTTGAATCTAGCTCTGCAGAGAAGTCGTAGGGCTGGTGTAAATTAATTTGTTACTGGCAAAATGGCAAAAAAAGGGACTGTTTTATACAGACTGGGACTATGCCACCTGGCATTTGAGCAGCGCTACCTCAGTAGATTTCATAAGCTCTTGCAGATGTTAGCATCCATCCCTGCTTACTCGTGGGCAAAGCAAGGCTGGCAGGTGGGTTGCAAGGTTTCCTGCAAGGCCATTCTGGATGGTTACAGCTGGAGGAGAGAGGAAAGCCTGGCTGACTGCCTGTCCTGAGATACAGCTTCCCTCAGGGCATCTTTCCATCTCTGCAGATGTGTTTCAACTTGCCAGGTGTACCTTGGGAGCATTCAGATTCCTGACTCAGACAAGGTGAATCTCCGTTCCAACCGTGAGTGTTCCGGTGTCACCCTCCCTGGTGGGCTCCTCTTCGGGACTCAGTCCCAGAGCAGAGATCTCAACAACACCAGAGCCTCCCAGATGAAAGGAAGAGCCGATGCGACGCATCTTTGGCAGTAACAGCAACGACAGCTGCGACGAGCAAAGGTGTCACCCAGGACACAGAGCTGCTGCTGCCACCTGCGTCCCCTGACTTGGCTGGGCCTCCCGGGAAGCTGCACAACTTTACGGAAAAAGCTGAGCTCTCAACATAATATTTTTAGGCTGGTTTCCTAAGAAAATGAAGGTTCTGTCTCTTTATGTCTGCCCATCTGTCCCCATCAAACTTTGGATCCACTGGTTATTTGCAAACAAGTTTGATGGAGCATAAGAAGTTTCAAAAAAATTTAGGTTTCTATTTCTGAAAATTGGTAGCCGGGAAGAGACAAGAAGTGCAAGGTAATGCATGAATCTCTATCTGACAGAGGGGAAGGAAGGGAGCACTCAGCAGTCATCCGTTCTGTCTGAAAGCTCTTTACAAACCTCAGCACATAGTATTTCTTGCTGCAGATATGGTGGGTAGAGAATTCCCAAATGGAATGAGCTAGGTTAAATGAAGCAGAAACTGCAGCCTGTCAGAAACACCCCAAATGTGAAACTGAGAACTTGAAGCTTTGTTCAATGCATAGGGCAACATGTTTGACTCAGCCTCCTTTGCTCTGACAGGTTTGCAGGAAGCTTGTAAGAAAACCTAACAGAAAAGGAAATCTGCATCACTGTGAAGGTGGATGTTTGGGGTTGTTTCATGTTTCATGTTTTACCTGCTGAGGGCCTTGTGTACCTGCATGTGTGTGCTCACTTTATTTAGTCATTAGAAGGCATTGAAGTACCAAGTGGCTTTCTGTGCATAGTGGTTTCTAATATACGTGGCCAGCTCGAAGTGCCAACTGCTGCTATGAAGGCTTTGCCTTTGTGTTTTATTCCCTTCTCTCACCCTCTGCCTGCCTCTGCTTTTCCAAATCACATGCTCCTTATGGCAGGGTTTATTATTTCTCCCTTTATGTTCCTGGCATGAGTTTTGAGTATTGCTGCGAACAGTTAGCAAAGCCAAAGCAGGATACCTAATGCCTTTGGTTCTCTTGTTTAATACCTCCTGAAAATACCCACCACCACCTCTGACTGAAAGGGTTGTCTCTGGGGAACTGAGCAGGGGAGAGACGATGGCCCAAAGCTTGGACTCTGTGACCTCTCTCCAACCTATCTGCTGGCAGTGGAGCTCTCCTGCTGCTGGGCATGCCCTTGGGCCACCAGCTCATTTCCTGGTACAGAGCTGAGCTCTGTGAGAGGGCTTTGCTATCACAGGCAATGCAGGCTTCACTCAGAGCAGCCTGCTCCCGGTGAGGTCTGCTTTGAATTTCAGAGCTGAGAAGGCCAAGGGTTTATCTCAGGATGGGAAGAAATAGCAGGGAATTAAACAGTCAAAGGAAAAGTGCCGTTTCTTACAAAGAAGTGGTCAGTGGTCAGTCTTTGCAAGTCAATAGCAGATGCAGGATAGCAGAGGCACTGTGTTTGAGGCATGCTGGGGATGCTGGGGCATGTCAGGGGCCTGCATGGTGAGCTCTGGGATGGCAGCAGCCTCTGTCACTCCTGGCTGGCCACAGGCTCACTGCTTTGTTTGGCCTGGGTTAGCAGGCTGATAAAATCAGAGCTGAGCTGGCATAGTTCTTCCACTTCTGTCTCATGCAAATGAACAAGACCACGCTCCCTCTGAGCAGGGAGGGAGCAAAAATTTTAGTAAATGTAGCTTGTTAGGTGGTCTGGTTTTGGTCTCTGCAGGAAAAGAGCTCAGCCGTGACTCTTTAGAGGGCCCCTGGGGAAGAGCCCGGTAATGTAACAGAATAATGAGTGTCGAGCTATGAAAGCATTTCATTACCAGCATCCTCACCCCATGCAGCCCCAGTCTGCTGCAGTTATCATGCGTGTCTGACAAGAAAGGTCACCGTGAGATTATCCTGCCTCTGAAACAGAGTGCTTGCATTCCATCGCAGGGGTCCTCACTCTTGGGTGGGCACAAAACATTAGCAGATACTCAAAGCAAAGGGAAAGCCGAACTTTGGGGTGCTCCTCAGGGACACAGCGAGTGATTTTTCTGCCCTGAAGAACAGGAGTTGTTGTTGCCTGTCCCTCTATTCAATCTGCTGAGGCCCCACTGTGTTGCAGATGAAGCTGACAAGTGATTCCTTTCTCCTGAACCTAATTCTCAAAATTTGCATTATTTTCCTTTCTAATTCAGTAGTTCTTTCCCTTCACAACCGGCTGGAATCTTGAATAGATGGTGCTCATTTGAAACAGGAGTTGGACCACGAGAGATGAGCAGTCCTACTACACTTCCCAAACTGAGCTGCCAAGTCCAGGCACCCAGAATTGTGCGGGAGCTGACACAGACAGCCTCAGCCTTTGCCTTCCTGACTGAGGCAAGGGCACAGCAAACCCCTGCTCTTCCACGAATGGCTTGTGTGATTTTGGGTTATTGACATCCCTCTGTTCATTTGCTCTGTGGTGAGCTAGTTAATGAGTTTTCCCTTCTCTTGCTGTCTGCTTTGTCTAGCTGCATTGCAGGCTTCTGTGTGACCCTGTGGCTCTCGTGTATCCTCTCGTGCCAGAGAGCTGGACCCCAAGACGTGAGCAGCAGCCTGGGAAGCCCCACAGAGCTGGCAGCAGCAGGGCTGTGCAGCTCGGGCACTGCAGGGAGCAACAACGAAAGGTGGGCTTAAGATTCAGCTCTCACGTGGCTAATGCAAACCTAGACTTTCATGCACAAATCTTTCTTGAAATTAGCCGACTTTCTTTCTGAAATGCAAGCCCTTCCATGATAGCCTCTCTAGCTCAACCTTCAAGGTCCAGCTTTTAAGTTCATGTTCTTCTTCCCTTTCCCTGTACATGCGCTGAGCAGCTGAGCCCTCTGCCCCTGTGGCCTCGCCCCGGAGACTTTCCGTGCCGTCGCTGCCACAGGAGAGGGCACCTGCTTTCTCCCTTGCCACAAAGCAGACTCTGCAGACTTCCATTTTTAGCACGGACGAATCACGTTTCCCCTGCCGACGGCAGAGAGCAAAGACCCGAGCAGCCCCGACCACCGGCACGGCTGCTGAACGTGAGCGGTGTCACTGAGCCGATGAGGATGGCTGGGCGGGCGGCTCTGCTTGGTGGACAAGGAGAGGAGACGCTTCATCCAAAAAGTTTTGACAGCTCGTGGCGCTGGATATGCCACTGTAACACTTCTGTTCCCTTCATTTGCTTTGGGGTGGGGGTTGCCAGCTTCTGCACGCCCTGCCAGCTCTTCCCCGCTTCCGCTCTCTGCTTTGCCCCAAAAGCAATACAAGTGGGTTCTCTTGAAACATGGCAAAAATGGGCACATTCTTGGAGTTCTGTGTTTAGTATATCACCATGATTTCTCCATTCCTCAGCCATTAGTGTCAGGGAAGAGGTCAAGACGTTTATGGCAGTAGTGATGGGGTTTTTGACAGAGAATTGTCTTTTACACTTCTCCTTTCTGATTCTTTATTTGGTTCCTTACTACCACTGCTGTTTTAGACAGGACCTCTTTGGGGGCAGGAGGGACTCCATCCTGAAAACTGCAGGAGACTCTTTGTTTTGCTACAATCCATAGTCTGTCATGAGAAAAACAATCAGCTTGGGAAGAACCATCAGCTTCCCCCTTATTTTTGACTGTCAGGTCTTTATAAGTACAATGCCTAAATCAGGCAAAAAGAGTCAACACAGACAATTTTGATATTTCACACTATGACCAACAAAATAATCATGTTTTAAAATACCTTGCCATCATTTTTTAAAAATAGTTTAGTTCTAGATTAATTCATTTAAAACTCAATAATTAAAAAAAAAAATGTGCTTTTCTCTTTGATCCACTCTTTTGCTTTTCTTCTGCTAGGACAGTTGCAAGCACTTTTGTCTATTTCTTTTATTTTTTTTAATACATTTGAGGTAGTTTTGATACCTTTCCATTTGTTACGAATACCCTGAACGTTGGGTGTTTAGCCTGGGACACCTGCAGCCCGACTGGCTGCACACTCCAAGCCCTACAGAGAATGTGTGTGTGATGCTTGGTTGCCTGTGTGCTGCATGATTTTTCTGCTGCATTGTTGCCTGCTGCATGATTGTCTGCTGCGTTGTTGTCAGCCTGAGGATACAAGTGCAGTGAGGAAGAAGTAATATCAGTGCAGCATTTCCTGAAGCACTTACAGCTGAGCACTGGAAACCCGACAGGCTCCAATCCATATTCAGTTTTAGTTGTTTATTTGCTGGGGGAAGGTGGGAGCTAAAATACTCTGATGTCTCTATACATTTCAATCAAATCACAGACTTCAACACATTAAGAGGCTCCAAAAAGAGATTAATGGTGTTAGAGTCCATGCAGTACTCTAACATCAAGGCTCCAGCAGGAATCAATCCCTTCTATGACAGACAGAAAATCTCCTCATAAACAGTCATGTTGAGATCCTGCTTGTGTTTGTAATGTTTTGTACAGTGATTCTGATCAGAAGCCATCTAGTCTTTATTATTGTTAGATTTCAAAGAGCATTTCCAGTACCCCATAACTCTGAGACCACCCACAGCCCAGTTTTGCTCTTTGTCCTCCATCCTTCCGTGGGGATGGGGATGGTGAGAGGTGTTCAGCCCCGCTCCTGACACAAGCAGACGCAACCTCTTAAAACACACAACATGATTTTTTTTATTTGTTTAATCAGTTTACATTCCACAACTGACAGTTTACTTATTTATTTTTTAATTTTCCAAGAACAAGTTGTTTAGTTAGTTACCAGACAAGATTTTAATCGATGGAAATACAGTATTCTGTGCCAATCTGAATAAAACCAAAACCAAAACAAACCAAAACAAAAGGGAAATTGTAAGATGTAGCCAGTTTTTTGACAAAGTCCTGTGATGCTTTCTGCAACTCTTGTTTTACAAAGTTATAGGGGTTTGTTCATTCTCCCTATTAGTTCCCTGATCTCAACCCTGCCACTAAATTGTTCCTTCAGGGCCACAGTCCTGCAAACACTTATGCACGTACACAAACACCTGTGTGTCTGCAGATTAGCACCTTGGATTAACAGAACAAGAAATTTAGGGGTGTTTCATGTTTAAAAAAATTCTGTTCTCTTCTGCTGCAGCAGATTACAGGAAGAAATGGAAAAGTACAATACACTTGATGTCACATTACTTGTGAAATTAGCCACCACACTCACATCTCACCAGAACAACCTAACAAAATAGTCAGTGGTTGTTATGTATTGTTAGCACCGATGGCCACAGCAGCCACTTTGCCTCTAACAGCAGCACAGAGGTCCCAACCTCACAGGACATATCACTCTCTATTACTTCTGACAACTGGATGTTACTAACCAAAAGTCATAAAACTCTGTGTGTATTGGCTAAAAAGTGCTCCACCTGGTTGAGCAGCTGCATACACAGTTCAAATATCCTTTACAATGTCCAAATCTTAATCAGAAATGAACATGGTTTTGGACTTTTCAAAATATGTTACATTTTTATATATTTCAATGTAATTCCCAGTCTAGCAAAGCACTTAGGCATGTGCCTAGCTTTAAGCATGACAGTAGCATCCTCAATGGGAAATTTATGCTTGAAATTAGGCAAGTGCTTTGTGGGATCAAAGCTCTGTAGCAGTGCTCTGAAGAAATCAGGATCCTGAGTGTCCTAATCCTGGTTTTCACGTTTACAGCCACCGCAGATTTGAGTAAACCCAGCTACAGTCTGGATTTTCAAAAGTGCTGAAAAGAGAAGCCTCCACCTGCAGCTGGTAGAACTTGTGAGGGAGCATCAAACCACCAAATAGAAGGTCTTTTCCCCAGGCTTTTGGCTTCCCATCTCCAAAATGGCTATAATACCTACCTGCCTCAGACAGGTCTGATGGGACTCATACTTTTAAAATTTTCTATAGAGAAAATATGCCAGATAAATGTGATGTATTGCTGCATTTCTTTGAATATGCCTGAGTATTGTGGCATTCTAGGTCTTTCTTAATCCAGCTTTGATGTGTGTGTACTGCACTTAGAGGAAACATAAACAGCTGGCCAAGATGTACCCGCATGACAAATGTCCTGTACTAGTCATATTATTTTACTTGGGAATGTCCTAGGAAAGTGCTGACATAGTTCAATTTGCAGGCATTTAAGTGAATTATTATCCTAAGCCTCCCAAACTGTCAATTAGAAACAGTGATGACTCCAACTTTCATCATCATCAAAGGATGATTATGGGAATTGTTTCATTTCTTCTGAGCAGGAAAAAGAATTATGAGGAAAAAAGGACCAATGAGAAAGTCAAGAAAGGGAAACCCTCCAAAAACTTTTGGCCAGTGTGCTAGCATGTGGTTAGGCTGAATATTACTTGGGGCAGAAGAAATCCAGAAGAGCAAATATCTTAATGAGATGCACCTGCAGTGGATGGTGGGGAGTCCAGTGTGTCTGGTTTCTCCCTGCCCCTTGTACCCAACGCTCGTGCCCTCACACAGGAGTGTTCTGCACACCCACACACATTTCCCATGGGCACTAGTGGGAGAGTGAGAGTCAGACCCACACGCTGAACTGGCTGAGAGGTTCAGCAGCAGCAGGGGAGCTTGCAGGGGAAGGTGACACTGGAGCTCTGATGGCCTGAGAGCTCCACTCATTCTCCTTCCATACCCCCAGGATGGCCCCATTGCCAGGCATTGCCCTGTCCCGTGGAGCCTGGCCATTCACCCCCTGCAGCAGGGTCACAGGAGTGGTTATGGCTTTCATTAGGAGGTCAGATGAGTCTTTTTGAAAGTGGGAAGTTATCCAAAAAGACAATCCAAGTGTGTCATGGGGGTGAGAGGCCAGGCAGGCCCCCTTGGCAAGTCACGCCTTGGCAAAGTGAACCCAGCAGGGAGGAGAATGTGCATGGCTGAATGCCAGGACTGTTGTAAAGAATGGGAATCAAAGATAAACTGGTATGGAGTAACCCCTTAGAACCTCCTCCCATGTGATGTTTTGCATTGACTTTATCACCTTTTAAAAGGAGGTTTTCTTTGACACTAAAACTGAAAAGCCTGCAAAATCCTCATGGGACACAGCGAATCAACAGTTTAAAGAGCAACCTTTGAGAGTCCCACATCCCAGTACCTTCCTCATCCCTCTCATAGAGAGGGAGGGCAGAAGAGTGATGATGAGAAATTAGGAACATTCTGAAAAATCTTGCAGAAAATGGTGCTGCATCCTTAAATTTGATATATTCTCAAGCTCCTCCTCATTTCCAGAGTTCACTCTTAAAGCCTTTATTTCTTTTTCACAGACATCTCAAATAACAAAACAGTCACATATGCAAGAGCTGGTATGAAATGAAATTTAGAGAAAAATGTCTTTACAGGAAGCATGTCTGTATTCTCACACACAGGGAGGAAAAGGAAGAGAGGGAGACAGAGATACATATCTTACTCCTCAAAAAAGGGAAAGGGAGAACAGGAGAAGAATGTCAGAATGATACACTACAGCTTGGGCAAGGTAGTACCATGCTGAAAAATAACATTTGATCCCTGGAATTCAGCTTTATCTTCAGCTTTCTAACTAAAGTCTTTCCTTAAGTACTAGTACACAGTATTGAATCTTCATTCTACAGTTCCCTGCAGGTCAGCTGAAGTCCCTCTTGTCAAAACCTTAACAGTATTTTTAAAAATAAAGTTGTTCTGAGAGATGGGTGAAGATTGTCAAGTCACTGACTTAAATTTAGCTGTAGAAACAAATAGTAGTGACAATACATTGGCACGAGATCCAAAGTTCACTTAGCCTTAAAGTTTTTCTAAATCAGTTTAATTTTCCCACTCCTCTGACTGTGTTTATTTTATTCAGGTAATTTTTGGGATTATACAAGAGTTCCAAAGTTCTAATACTAGATTAAATTGCTGATCCTTCTAGGTAGACTCACTATCAATATGCAATTCCAAATTTTGACTCTGAGAGACTGTCACCATTAGATGGATACGTACATTCAGCCTTGTCAGAGCAGCTTTCTGAATAATACAGCCACAGTTCATCCTCTTGTTGAGTCCTCAGTTTGGTTTTTCTGAGGACAACTATAATCCCAACAATAAGGGATGAAATTGCAATCTCTTTAATCTCCATGTAAGCTGTTTGTAAAGCAGTTATTAACATTGAAAAAAAGAATATTAAACCACCAACACTGTATCTTGGAGGAGAATTTTTTGGTTATCACTACCAGCTAGTTGACTTTTTCAGGCCAGTTTGGGGATAAAGCAAGAAAAGTAACTTTTGAACAGCTCAGCTGTTCAGATGTTTAATATGTGAATTAACTCTTTGAACTGCTTCAGCAATGCCCAGGACTGGCAGAGAAAGGAGAAGAGTTCAGACCAAAGACCTCTGACCTCAAGCACTGGAACCACTCAGTCATCTGTGCCTGGAGGCCACCACAAGGCACTCACCTCAAATGCTATTTCCAGGGGTTGGGACAAGCCCTATCCTTTGTAGTCATGTTGCAGTTTGGGAGGGGAAGGCTGTTGTGAGCATCTTTTGTTCCAACAGGCTTTCACAATTAAAACCTGTGTTTTACAGGCGAGCCTAGGCCATGCACCCGAAGCACACAGACACGGCTGATCTCCATACAGATGCTCTTCTGCACTAGACACCTGATTCACCTCACCAGGATTTAAGATCTTTTAAGATCTTGGGATCACCCAAGGTAGGTGAGTGGTCATTGCATGAAGCAAGAAGGAGCTCCTAAAGGTTAGATGTCAGTTTTTCTAGGTCACCACCTGTAAGCAACTGTCTCTCTTCACTACCTGTACAAGAAGCCAAGGGAGATGAGCACATTAACATCATGAACTCAGTTAAGTGTCTAAGGTTAATGGGGACAAAGGCAGGTCAGAAAATCCTGGCCTTTCGGTGGCTCAGTGTCATCCACAAAGGTGCTCCTCCCAAATGTACACCTAGAGAGAAGAACAGCATCTGTACAAAGGGCCTCCTAAGAAAGGACAAGAGAATCAATTGAGAGAGCTAATGCTGAACAGAAATTCTACCATTGCCTCTTCAGTCCATTCCTTTTCCTTTAAAAAGCCCTTGAGACCCAGTCCTTTGACTGGATGTACGTGTATGGATGTGCGTGCCGCTGACTTAAGTGTGGTACCCCTCCTCAACTGGTGCAATGGCAAAAGGAGGATTTTCCTGGGAAATAGTACTTTTTAGTTTTTACTTTGTTTTGGTTTAAATCTGAGATATGTGAGGATTGTGAAAAAGAAACAGTCCTTTGCCTGAAATTCTGTACATCAACCTCAGGTCATTTCAGGCAATCATGAAGATACGGACATTTTTCATAAATTTACAAATATATATACAAATATACACATATATACAAGTATATGTGTGTCAGCCTATGGGCTAGATTTAAAATGCTTCTTTCCAGCCACACACGAGTATAATGATTGTTTTTTACAAAAAGAGATTGGTAGAAAGTTGGAGTGACTTAGCAGTGACTTTTCCTACACCTATGCAAAAGATCCTTAAGTGGGCTGGCACAGAAGTGCAGCCCCCTTACCTAAGTCCCCTCATCACATATACACATAAATAGGACCCAGTCTTCCATCTGCTAATGAAACAAATTTCTCCTTGATCCCAATGACCTGTAGTCAAAGAGAATTTTACTTGAGAAAGAACTGGAAGTTCAAGCTCATTTTAGACACAGTTTACAGTTTTGAAAGTTGTAAAGTCTGTCATACTAAGCCTTGAAATGCTTTAAAATAATGAAAGTTACTGCAGAAAAATACCTTCAAAAGTTCCCAAATATATTTTTCTATGTAATTAGGGGAAATTTTGTCTTGCAAAAGATCAAACCACAAATACATAGATATAAACACTCTAAGTGATGGAAATTGCCAAGTAAAAATAGTAACAGTTTAAATTAGATATCTGTGATTGCTGTTGGTGCCCAGGAGTTATAAATAATTCAGTACACTCTGACTGAACAGTCTAAGGTTGTACTTCTGTTGTTCTGATTACACAAATCTTTTTTTTATGATCCATATTGTTAATGAATAACTCTTTGCAAAAAAAAGAAAAAAAACAAAACAAAACAAAACAAAAAACAACAGCTTTACGCTCTACAGCCAGAAGAAAACTCTGCTTGAGATAATCATGAGAGCTTAAGCAAATTAGGAGCGCATAAGTTTTTTTTTAAAAATCTGTAGGCACCAAAACATTTAGTGTTTTACTCACTGTCTAAAGAGGAATTGGATGCTGAAGCTGGTGTATCAGGCCCCAGGAGACTACGTCCATGACTGATTCACACTCCTTGGAGTCTGCATGATTTTGAAACTGGGGCAAAACCCACAGGTTTTTGAAGGTTTTACTCCTCATCTCACCTACAGCAGAATTGCTGTTGCTGCTTGAGTATTTCTGACCCACTGGCATAGTAACAAGACCACTTGAAGGAACTGCCTTTACAGAGATATTCCTGTGTCCTGCTGCCACAGGTAGGGCTCAGACCCATGGGATGTGAAGCTCCCTGCTGTGCCCAGCAGCTTTAACCACAGCCTTCATGCTGCCAACAGCCCACACAAGCCCTCTGCAGACTCAGGAGTGTCCTGCCATGGCACTGCCTCTTGGCACGGTGGGATTGTTATGCTAGGGGATCACAAACATTTCTGATTTGGGGGGGATACTCCAGCATCTCATCCTTAAATATCCAAATAGTTTTTGATGGAAAATACCAAATTTATCCCAATTGTATTTTGCTTCCTCATGCGTCTCCAGCAGAGAGTTTGCCTGTGATCTGCATGCACAACCTAACAGGGACACAGATGGCATCTGAATTGCATTGCAACTCCTGAGTTAAGTATGAAAGGAGAACAATTATGCTGCATTTTGCTATGTATTTTCTCTCTCTATATGACACAGGTGTTTTACAGATTCCTAGCATCCACATCATGTGGGATGTGCACATGTGTGTGTTTAAGGAAAGAAGGGAGTGAGGGTGCCCATGTATACACACCCTATGCAAGAAAACCTTGGAAGTCACTTTTTGCCACTGTATAGGCATGTTAATCAATGATGGAAGAATACAAAAGTGCAGTCCGAGAAGGGTCTGACAATTCCTGCTGCTCTTGCTGAGGGTAACGTTGGATTATCCTCACAGAACTCTAGCAATTTTGAAGCAGCTGTTGTTGGGTCTCCTTTTTTACACTCTCCCACTTTCACCTGGAGATAACTTATCTAAGACTGATATTTTAATTGAAAGTCTTCCCTGAGAAAGGGAAGGTCAATTGACCTGTGATTCTGGAGTGCTTTACTAGAGGTGACCAGAATTTCATTTCCCTCCTATGGCCTATATTGAGGCAGTGATCCAGACTCTTTCTCAAGTTAAATCCTAAACTTCTGCAATTAAATTGACAGCACTGTATCAGGCTCCAGTTCTCCAACTGATGTCAACACGGAGCTTGTCAGAGCCCTCTGGCACCAGCAGCATTTGCTGTCAAAATGTTGCAATCTACAATTATGGCTCTGAAGAAGGCTGTATGATTGGGGCATTTGTGGGGCATACAGGATGGAAACCCTAAGTGGGGGAATGGCAGGGAGGGAGAGGAGGTAGCATCTGATGACTTTCTTTCTAAAGCCAAAAAATAGATATTGTGAGTGTGTAAGCACACATTTCATTTCCAGTGTTAACCAAGAGAGCACTACAATATTTTCTAAGGCACCTGAGCTTTCTATGAACCTAACAGACTATGGAATTGGTGCATTATATTCCTGGCTATGACCAGAAACAGTGGAGTAGAAGTTTTGAGCCAAGCCCTGGGTTTTGAGGTTTTTCACCTTAAACTGGCAGAATCAAGATTTTATGGAACTGGCCTGGAGTTAGCAATCAAACTTTAGGCTTTTTTGAACTTCAGTTCCTGACCTTGGAAATTCATCCGTCACTAATCTTTACATGCTGTTTGTGTTTCATGCCTGTTTTTTTACTTTTTGTCTGTCGTTGGTACCTGGCAATCATTCAGAGCTGTCTGGTTTTCACCTCGAGTCTTCCCTTGCTGGCTGGATGAGCACAGTGGTGTGGACTATGAAGGAGTGGGAAACGTGGAGACAAGAAAATGCAGTAGTGGTTCATGTGAATGTGCCTGAGTACTCCTGTAGCCCTTCTGGGCCTTTGTAGAGATGCACAGAAGAAAGAGCCCGAATGATGCATGTCTTTATTTAAGCTATACTTGGTAACATATGATTTTCCCTTCATTTTGCTGCTGGCAGTTAGTGTGGCGCTCAAGAATTAAGGACAGATTACAGTGATTTTCTTCTGAGCTCTGCTTATCAGTGGGGCTCCAGGGATGAGCCTGATTCAGAGGTGCTGCACGGTGGGTAAATGGACAGCCACAGAGACACAGTCTTCCAGGAATGCTTGGGAAATCTGATATAGCCACTGCACCTCAATCCCTTCCTTCACCAACTTTGCTTTATTCACCATCCATTGAACTGTGCAGCTAACATGCCATAGCTAAAAATGGTCCCAAATGACTTGCATCCACAGGAAATCAGAATACCTGCACTCTCACAATTCACTTCTGGGAGGATGAGGAGCCTCTGTTTAGAGGACTCTGAGGATGCCTTTTTATCGCTTTCATTTGTTATTGCAGCTGGAATAACATTTTTAAAAATAATGACAATTTTTCAAAAGCAATATTTCAAAGAAATTGCTCTGGTCACTGGTGGCTTGTGATCCACTAGTGACTGTCCCTGGAGTAGAAGAAAAAAAGCCCAACTAGAAAAAGAACTGGAGGGACTGTACTATTTAGACGAGGAAAGATCAGTTGTGTGTTTGCAGAGAGGAAGAAGGGATTGATGATATATACAGGCGGCTAATATGGGTCAGGAAATTTAACACACAAACAGCTTTAACTTGAAGGAGGAGGTGTCCTATAGGGTACATAGGATACAGGGCACGTGTGCTGCTGCCACACAGCCCCTTCACATCTACAGTGTCCCAGTGGGATGGACAGCAGAACCCCTGCAGCTGGCTCCTTACAGTCACAGGGCAGCACAACTCAGTCACTACACACAAAACCTCAGCCTGCAGAGCACAGTGGGTTGAGCCAATTCATCCTGCATCCTTAGGATGGGAATTTTAGGATATTTGTGTTCACTGCCCTCCAGTGGCTCTGTGGTCTCTGGAGCATAGAGATGTGTTGTTCCAGAAGTGCAATGTGAAAGGTTACATGTGGGAAAGAGCCTGCCAAATATGGATCCTACATTTCCACCTCATGGAAAGGGAGACCAAGAACATACTGGTTGCTCAGGCTAGGACAGAGTGTCACCTTATCTACAGGGGAAGGATGGGGAAAGAGCGTGGGCTGGACTCTGCAGGAAGCTGAATGTCATCCAGGAAAGCAACTTCTTGAATAGTCAACCAAAGTTAAGGGGATTAGTCACATGCTCCAAGTAAAGCACATGCTTAGGCACTTGGCCAGAGCAGATCTGAGGGACAGGGTCAAGTCCCTTAATGCTAGGATCACTGATAACAGATTTCTAATTAGCTGCTCCTCCAACTAGGAAACCATGCACTAGTCCAAAAGCTTCAATCTCCTTTCAGAAGGATACTTCAAAGCCTCCCCCAAAATGCAGAAACTCAAAGGAGCTGTGCATGTGCTTCAGCTCAGGAGAGATGGAGACACTAACCCTCACAAATTTGCACCTGGATGTATTCTGGAACAACCCTGCTCTAAAGACAAGTCTGAGCACACAGAAGGCGTGGTGGGGCTGTGACCCTTATTCAGGGGTTTGGAAGCACATGGGACTTCTCTCAGTTCTTCGAGAAACACGGAGGGAAATTCACAATCTCCCAAAGGGATTCTGCTCTTACTTAAAGCAATGATGCGAGAACTGGTGTTTGGACAAATGGTCCTTTTGGGGATCCTGCTGGAGAATAAGGTGACGTGATCACCTGCTGCTTCAGACATTCCCATAGCTTTTAAGGTGCTTCATAGGCACACAGGCCTTATGGACACTATGCTAGAGCCAGTGGAAAATCACAGAACTGGCCCAGAGATTCAGGGTGAACACTTTTCTGTTGCAAATAAAAATAACCATAACCCTCTTCCACCACTGCCACACACAGACAGACACACAGGCTTATATACAGCTTGTAAACCAACACCATCAGAGAATACTTCAAGGCAAAACTGCTTTTATGCCAGCTGCAGAAATAAAGGAAACCTTTGAAAATCCATCAAATGGCAAAATTACTTCTATTTCTTTAAATCTTACTGCTATACCTCTTTCAAAACTGTATCTGTATCTGTAGAATACACCCTGTGAACACTCATGGACCACACAAGGATACATCACCACAGGAGCTGCTGTACTGCTCTGCCTGCCACAGGGCCTGATGGTAGACTCCAGATAAGTACCTCTGTGACTCTGGTTTACCTGTGCCACTCCAGATATCTATATTTACATACCTTTTCTATCACATTCAGCACTGCAGAGGAGGAAGAAAGTTTGCATTCAAAGCTATTTTAATTAAACGGCTGTAATTTTCCTAATAATTTTGTACCAAGAAGTTGGGTTTTTTTCAAAATTTTTCATGCTTTGAAGAAATGAACAAATTTTTATAGGTCTTTTTTGGTTTCTAGTCATTGGCTTTCTGCATCCAGTTTTCATTTAGCTCTCCAAGGCTGTTTTTGTTTTAAATTTCCTTCTTCTGTTCAATGGTAATTCATCAACCTCCTTACCAAGTAGGCACTTGCACAGTCAAAGTATTTCAAAACTTTTCAAAACCACTCTATTTGAAAACCTTCCCAGAAAAAATAAATAAACCAATCTGCTTATAAAGGAAGTTTCTTCAAAAGGCTTGTATTTTCAACTCGAATAAATAAGTAATTTCTCTGGTCACATCTAATGGAAAATGAAATTGTGAAACTTCAGTTGACAGGGATGGCACTTCAGTGGAAATACACTGACTTAGCAGCTGGCATTGACATGTTTGGGGAATCTGTAGACAACAGGAGACAAACGCCAGGTAGTTGAGCAAGAATGGAAGAAACCCAAATCTACTCTACTCCAACATGCCCACCAGAAATTTCATTTCTTTGAGCACTGTTAATACAACCACATGAGTAAGAAATATTTGTTAGCTGGATATTTTTAAACCAAGCAATACTGTTTCTTGCCAGCTGTGCAAATGGCATGACCTGGAAATTAATGCCTGCATTTCTGTGCAGCAGGCACAGGCTCCTTCTCCTGGTGACATATTTTTGATGGAGAGGATGACTTCTTATTGACTAATGAGGACTGACCTCATGCAGCTATCATGTAAGAAAGGATTGCTGGTACTATCCCTGAATTAAGAGCATGTTGGGTTGGATTGATTTTGGGGAGACTTTTTTTCTTTGCCCTGTCTCCCTTTGCCTGCATATTTGTCAGTGGTGCCCTCTCTTGCACATGGCAGTTCAGTCATCCTTCTTCAGAGTCCCTTTGGCTACACCCTTGGCCCTTCTTCCCCACCTTCCCCTCAGCCACTGGTACCCTGCAAGGACCCACTGTCCTTGCAGCCAAAATGCTTTTCTTCCTCTAATGGCATTCACCCACCTCTCCAGACTTAGCTGTTCATTTAGCTCAGGGACCTATGACCTGAACGATGGGAATAGCAGAGGGAAGGAAAAAGGAGACAACAGGAAGAGGAGTAGCAGGAAAAAGAGAAAGACCCAAAAAAGAGAGAGAATTCATTTGCAGATTCACAGTTATATCATACAATGCTTAAGCTCATGGAAAATGGATCTCTGTTCTCTGCATCTGACCCTTTCACATCCATCTGTACACAGTTCTTCCAGATGGAGAGAGGAGATGTCCAGTGAACCGGGGCAGTTTCCAAAGACAAGATGTGGGAAGGTCTTATTTGGCATACATGAGCACAATGAGAGGCATCTCTTACTTCTAAAAAAATCAGCTCCCTTTTCCTCCTCCACAATGGCTTTTGCCCAATTGTCTCAAACATCCAAACCAGAAATTTGATGACATCCCATTCCAGCAAATCCCTGGGAAGAACAGCTACCCGACCTCCCCCCACCTCCATTCTCCGTGGTCAGTCTTCCCCTGGATCCATCATCCTGAACTCTCAGAAGCTCCATGAAAAAAAACCTTCTGAAATCCACCAGGGAAGATGTGCTGTCTCAGACCTGATGGCTTTCCTCACACTTCTGCTGTTGCAGTGCCTCAGTCTTGGGCCACAAACACAGCATGGATGGTTTAGTGGACAATCACATTGCAATGTTTTAAATTTTTCTTTTTGTTAAAAAAAAAAAATAAAGTAAGAGGGAAGAAAAATTATACACACATGTATCACAGCATTTTCAAAAGGCCTTCTGCTGCATTTACATTAGCAGTTCAGCCTCAGTTGTAAGCCTGGATGTAAGGCAGCTGGAAGATTAAAACCGCATTGTTGGAAAGTCCGCTGAGATGTCCTCTTGGAGATTTTTATTGTTTTCTGGTTTTATTTTCTTAGCTGTTTTTTATTATTATTAATTATTACGATTTTCACTTATTTGCTTCTCTCTAAAGTTTGCCAGGCAAAGAGAAAATGCTTTTCTACTTTTCCTCACACATTCTGTCCATTTTGTTTTCTGCGTTTTAAGGAGGAAAAGAACCCAACAAAACCCCAAAACCAATGACACGACAGGATTCTGTCATTTTGTTTTAAGAAAGAAAAAGAACGTGGGTGGGTTTCTGATAATGGCCTTGAGGAGGTACGTTGTTGAAGTGGCTCAAATGCTTCATTTGTTCTTTGCTTGCTGTTTGCATTTTCCCTTCTGGCTGCAATGGACATGCATTTTGTGTCACCCCCCCATGCCTCTGCCCCCGCCATGTCCTGTACAGATTCTGGTTCCAGATTCCCCACATGGATCCCCTGTTCTCCCTCCCAAATGGCAGTAGGTAGGTGCAACTGTAAGTTCATTTGACCTCTAAGGTATGATGCTGAAGTTAAGAGTTGGATGGAAGAGCCACGTGAGAGAAAAGCTTTCCCATCACTGTGAGAAAGAATGAAGCAACAGAGTCCAGTGGAGATGTGAGTGCCATGTTGGACTCAGCTCTACCTTGGCACTGGCATTAATTTGAGATTTTATATATATATAATTATATATACATATATATGCATGTATAGGCATACATAGGCATATATATATATATGTCTGTGTGTATTTGTTTGCTATTTGTTTTAGCACACTGTCCCGTTCTCAGGTCTAGATTTGGGGCAGTTGGTCCTGGGGACAGGTTGGACAGAAGGGGCCAGAGTGCAGAAGAAGCCAGAGATCAGAGTGAGGCCCAGGCCCCCCCACGCACAGAACATGGACCAGCCATAGCCATGGCTGATGTCGTCGGGAAGTCCGTACAGGTAGCGGGGGTAGCGGGAGAGCTCAAAGTTGATTCCAGCCACGCACGTGCACAGTGAAATGATGCAGAAGGTTCCTGGAGGAGAACGGGAAGGGGAGAAGGAGGGAGGAAAAAAACAAAGAGAAGTTAGAAGAGTGACAGACATACCCCTTCCCAAGCTGCCCGAGAAGAGCTGGTGCAAGCAGTAAGGAGGTGCCTAAGGGGACGTGTTTATATAGAGAGTGGCTTAGTCTGGAGGCTCCATAGGGANAAAATAAAGTAAGAGGGAAGAAAAATTATACACACATGTATCACAGCATTTTCAAAAGGCCTTCTGCTGCATTTACATTAGCAGTTCAGCCTCAGTTGTAAGCCTGGATGTAAGGCAGCTGGAAGATTAAAACCGCATTGTTGGAAAGTCCGCTGAGATGTCCTCTTGGAGATTTTTATTGTTTTCTGGTTTTATTTTCTTAGCTGTTTTTTATTATTATTAATTATTACGATTTTCACTTATTTGCTTCTCTCTAAAGTTTGCCAGGCAAAGAGAAAATGCTTTTCTACTTTTCCTCACACATTCTGTCCATTTTGTTTTCTGCGTTTTAAGGAGGAAAAGAACCCAACAAAACCCCAAAACCAATGACACGACAGGATTCTGTCATTTTGTTTTAAGAAAGAAAAAGAACGTGGGTGGGTTTCTGATAATGGCCTTGAGGAGGTACGTTGTTGAAGTGGCTCAAATGCTTCATTTGTTCTTTGCTTGCTGTTTGCATTTTCCCTTCTGGCTGCAATGGACATGCATTTTGTGTCACCCCCCCATGCCTCTGCCCCCGCCATGTCCTGTACAGATTCTGGTTCCAGATTCCCCACATGGATCCCCTGTTCTCCCTCCCAAATGGCAGTAGGTAGGTGCAACTGTAAGTTCATTTGACCTCTAAGGTATGATGCTGAAGTTAAGAGTTGGATGGAAGAGCCACGTGAGAGAAAAGCTTTCCCATCACTGTGAGAAAGAATGAAGCAACAGAGTCCAGTGGAGATGTGAGTGCCATGTTGGACTCAGCTCTACCTTGGCACTGGCATTAATTTGAGATTTTATATATATATAATTATATATACATATATATGCATGTATAGGCATACATAGGCATATATATATATATGTCTGTGTGTATTTGTTTGCTATTTGTTTTAGCACACTGTCCCGTTCTCAGGTCTAGATTTGGGGCAGTTGGTCCTGGGGACAGGTTGGACAGAAGGGGCCAGAGTGCAGAAGAAGCCAGAGATCAGAGTGAGGCCCAGGCCCCCCCACGCACAGAACATGGACCAGCCATAGCCATGGCTGATGTCGTCGGGAAGTCCGTACAGGTAGCGGGGGTAGCGGGAGAGCTCAAAGTTGATTCCAGCCACGCACGTGCACAGTGAAATGATGCAGAAGGTTCCTGGAGGAGAACGGGAAGGGGAGAAGGAGGGAGGAAAAAAACAAAGAGAAGTTAGAAGAGTGACAGACATACCCCTTCCCAAGCTGCCCGAGAAGAGCTGGTGCAAGCAGTAAGGAGGTGCCTAAGGGGACGTGTTTATATAGAGAGTGGCTTAGTCTGGAGGCTCCATTGGGAAAGGACTGAGTGCCCCCAGAGCCTTGAATATTGATCTCCTGCTGAACAGAGCTGGATGGAGAAACCTCAACAGGAGCACTTTTTCATTATGAGCACTCCCTTGGGAACCAGAATGCTCCACGGAACCATTGATTTTTCTGAAACTTTTCTTTAGACAAATACAGAGTGAATAATCTTGTTTTGACATTTTTGGGAGGGAAAATAACCTTGAATTTTTTGTTTCATTCCAATTTTTCAGTGATAGACTTTATAGAATATTGGGATATACTTGACATGTTCTGGCTCTGTTGAAATGTACATTTGAACTTACGTGGGAGATTTTTCTTCATGCTTTTCTTATATCAAAATACAGAATTTTCCATTATACAGCCTCCTTTTAAATATCACTTTTAAAGTCTTTAAATCCTTCACAAAACTCAGATTCTGCCCTCTGCATGACTCCAGTTTCAATCTAGATGCCCTCTGCCATGTTGCTGAAATCTTCAAAATATCCTGCTCTTGTTTTCCATCTCTGCAGCAATATTTCATTTATTTCTCTCTGAGAACACTGTGAGGACAAACTTCATAACTCTGTGAGGTGGTGTTATGGAAAGACACACATATCAGATGAGGCTAAACCTTATCCCACCCAGATAAGTCTAATTTTGATCTTTGGCCTCCAGCGTCATCAAAGCTAAACTCTGAGCTCCTGAAATGTCACAATTGCCACCCACACACCAAATAATGGATAGATACAGATGCTGTGCAAGAGATAACAACTCAAGCTGGCATGAAGTTGGCACTTTTTTTTTTCCTAATTCCTCCCTTTGTGGGCCTTTGAATTGCCTGGGAAGCCCTGGGCTTAGAAGGCAACCTAGGGGACTCATGCTACAGGACACACACGGTCAGTCCTGCATGTCCTCCCTCTGTTCATGCATGTATCAAATAATGTGTGATGTGTGCTACCAGCACAGCACATCCTGCATCTGTTCACTTACAGCTGCTGGGGAGGAATCTCCTCTTCTTCCCGGTCCCACCCCTAAACCAGCACAATCTTCGAAAGCAGTCACAGTCAGCCTAGTTTAAGTGACAAGCTCTTGTCTTCCAGTACCCTTGCTTCCTTCTACTCCTTCCTTCCCCAGGCTCTGCTTCTCTTCTGCAACACTTTTGCTGTTGTTTCTCTGCTGCTTTGCTCTTTTTATTTGCAATTGCATTGAATTATATGAATTTGACACTCACCAATCTGAACACAGAGGTAAGATGATTTGGTGAATTCACATGGAATATGGTTCAGAAACTGGGAGCATTTACAGGAACATACACACATCACCAAAATGTTTGAACTTTCCACTATACCCACCTCCTTTATTTAGTAGGAACCTCACATAGGCATTAAATCTACAAATCTCTATCACGGACCTGCTGTGAGATCACTGTTATTGTCCTCTCTCTATTCCCTCTTCTGATCACTGCTGTGCCTGTTTGGATGGTCTTTTCTCCACTATATTTTGGAAAGTCACTTGTAGATAGTCTCTTCTGTAAAGATCAGGTGCCTCCCCTAATGCCATGTACAGCTGCCAGATGGCCCAGGATATTCATAAATGCTCATATTATAAGAGTGTCACTGGGTACCAATGAGGACCAGCAAGCTTCTGCAGTAGCTATTATGCCTATTTCATTCAAAATAGCCTTCTTGCCTCCCACCAGCAACCCCTCAGTCTGCAATCAGTGATCTGGATTCTTGCAAAGGCCTTGTGAGATCCCAGGCTCTGAAGTTGTCCTATACTACTTCAAAGCACAGAGTAGGATAAATGGGAAGATCTCCCTCCCACAATCCATTAGTCAAAAACCAGGTTGGTTGATTAGAAACCACATGTTCTTTCCATGTTTTACTATGTTATGTAGGGTATTCAGTAATATGAAGATGTCTGACAAGAATGCAGTCGTTCCTTGTGTTCTATGTCAGAATGACTAGTACGTTGTGGGATTAGGAAAAAAAAAAATGTCTCAGAGGCACTGTGCTCTGAAGTGAGCTCTGTGGCTCATTTCAAATGGTTGTGGTTAGAAGATGACAGGGAAGGCCTTTCTTTGCTAGTAAGAACATGGTAAGTTCAGCTCCCTCAAAATATAAGACTGTTAACAGAGGTGGGTGGGAAAAATCTGTGTGGCCAGATTGAAGCTGCATTTGCTAAGGTCAGAAGGAAAGGAAATAAGTTTGGATTTCAAATGCTCCCTTGTCCTTTCACACTTTGTCTTGGCTGTTTTGATCACAAGCTCTTCAGTGCAATGAGTGTTGCTTACTCTTTGTATTTGAACAGTGCCCAATATATTGGCAGTCTACATTGCCAAGGGTATTCTGTCCCTTAACAAAGGAACAGCCAAGACCAAGTAACAACACTAGAGAACTAAGCAAATCACAGGCATGAGACTTCTCTAAAAAAGAGCCTGCCCCCTTTCTGGAGAACGTGCTAACCCATGATCACAAAGAATGACTGCCATGCACAATGTCACAGAGTGCAGAGAATGGTCCTCAGCCCGTCACCCCCCTGTGCTTCTGCAGGATGTCTTGTATGACACAGTTATCTGTCTCTCTAGCACTGTTCATTGCAGACACAAAAAATGCCATTTCACGCCATCTAGAAAAATCTTTATGGCCATTTTATGAGTCCTATATGTTGCTTGTGTTCAGCCAAGCAAGGAAGTTCCTGCTTATCGTTCATCTGGCCTCTCACCAGGAAGGCTACTGAAGAAAACCAAGTAAGGTACCTACCTCGTGACTGTTCAGTAGCTTTTCCTCATAAACTGGCAATCCTACCACAAAAGATCATCCTTGCAAATTGCACAGCTGTTGGCCATTGTAGTGAAAGAATCATGGGTAAAAGGGATGCAGAACCTGAGCTTAACCCATGGAAATGAAGGCTCTGCTAGTCCAGGTAGGACAGGGAGCTGTGGTGACAGGAGGAGGGAGGCTGTCACTCCTGCCCGTGACACTCTGCACTACAGACACAGTGCTTCAGAGGAAGCAGGACTTCAGGAAATCATGACCATTCCCAACCCTATGATCCTTTTTCTACCCAGAAGTCAAATTGAACCCTTATGCAGTTTCCTCTCAAGTTTTTGCTGTCAGTGAGGTATCCTCCTACACGTGCACTAATGCCCCAGATCCCCTGGAAACTGCATTGAACTTTAATTTCTTTGTGAAAAACACTCCCCATAGCTGTGGTCCAATCAGATGACCAGACCTGAAGGCTGGTGGTGCAGCCATGGCCCTGATGCACAAAATGTGAATGACAGGCAGCAATAAGAGTTTGCTGGTACATGAGCTGCACAGGAAGATAAAGGCCATCTCCTTCAGCAGCTGGGGGGAGCAGAACTCTCTAAGTTCTTTGTGCTGGGATTTACACATTATCCTCCTATGTGACACCTAATGAATGAGACAAGGCAACAGTGGGATTTTTGACAGGTAATTCACGTGTCATTGCAAAATGCTTCAATCAGGTGAGAGATGAAATTTCACGTAATGCTGTGTCTGTGCCACAGAAACCACTGTTTGACATGTAGTCAAACCTCCATCCTGACTCCTTGTCAGGTAGCCTCCCTTCATCTTGGCCTGATTCTGACAGTGCCTGTCCTGCTAATAGGCTGATGATCATCAGTGGTTTGAGAATCTGAGCTATTAAATACTTCTTAGTTATCCTGTGCCTGTCTTTCTTACATATTACAGAATAATATTAAACATTACACTGAATGTCCCTTTCATTTAGATTGGAAGGTTTTTTAGGACAAAGATGAATTTATTTGCTGTGTGTGTATATATATATATATATATNCCTTGCTGCAGGAGCAGACATCGTCTGAAGAGGGATGGCAGGGAAAGGTAATGTCAGTGTTGGTCAAAGCCTAATACCATGTGGATTATGAGTCAGAGCCTTTTGCTGTAGCTGTTTTCAAGCATGATTATATCAAGCAGTGCCATGGGCTTCTGCTGCAAGGAATTAATTTTTTCTTTTTTGTAAATGTCCCTTTCTTTCCAATCAGCCCAGCTGCATGAGGGTCTGCAATGCCTCCACAGTTTTTAAACCTCACCTTCAGGGGAGACCAAAACTGCTTGTGAGCGAACTGATTTAAACGCAAACAGGCTCAAATCATCCATGCCAAATCTGTTTGAATTTTCCCTGACTCTAGTATCCTCTTGAGCCGTGTCAGATGCCACATCCTTCAGCCACAGACCTGGCTCAACTTCCACAGTGATAGAGCTTGAGGGATTTCCCAAGGTCTGCTGGGTTTTGTGAGACAAGAACTGGTGCCATTCTTAGATACATTGTAGATGAATGTGAGCCTTTTTGGTGCTAGGGCACAAAACTGACCCTGTTGCCAGGACCTTCATCTAAACATCCTCTTCCTTATTGTTACGGAGGAGGTGTCTGACTGGAACCTGAAGGAGACATCACCAATTTGAAGGCATGGGAAATCCAAAAAGCCAGTAATTAAAATGATCTGGGCACCAAGCCCATCTCTGAGACCCTCCTCTTACAGATCATTTGTCTCATGATTTGGAAATCACTTCTTTCGCATCTGACAGAATGATGTTCATCCTCTCCCTTCCCCCCACAACAGACAGAAATGACTCACAAACTGTGCTGTCAGATGTACAAAGTAAACAACCCCAAAAACTGATTCTTCTTGCCTTCTGTTATTTTTTAAAGCATATAGAAATGTCAAGTATTACTTATAAATCAGTAGATGAAAAGAGAACCGCAAAGGTATGGATTTTAAGATGTCCTTTGAAACCATACAGTTTTCAAATAAATGTAAATCTCTGTCTTTTAAAGTATTTCTAGTAGCTTCTTGTGGCCACTAATGTCTTTGGAAAGAGTGCTGTTTACTTAATTATCATCACTTTCTTTTATTATAGGGCTACGGGAGGAAAAAAAAATCTCACAAGTGAAACATTATCTTTACTTTCTCTCTGCCCTACTAGCTTTTACTATTTTCAAGGTACATCAAACAAACAAATAAAATTAGGTCTGATCCTAAAGTGGAGTGTGTAGCATTAACTATTTAAATTATATCCCAATCAAATGAAATTATTAAAGAATACACCGAATTCCCTCCCAATACTGTGATGACAAAAGGCTTTTGGAGGGAGGGAGCAGCTTTGCAGTAAACTCCTTCTGTGCACGGATTAAACGCCTCAGCAGCACGCAGCTCTTGAGAACACTTTATTGCTCTGTGCATACACGCACAGAATATAAATTATTGCTTAATTATGTACTGTTCCAGCAGAAGCAGCTTGCAGCATCACCAATAGGCTGCAGAATAGCAAGGGGTTTACTGGAAAATTGCCCTTATGACAAAAGTGGAGATGGAAGGATAAATCTGACTGGGTGATGGAGATTTAGTGCGGTGTCCTTGTAAGATTACATCCCCACCTGGGTTGGGACTTAATGCATTTTTATTTTGTACCGTGGACTAGATAAACTGCAGAGTCTGTCGTGATATTGTATTATAACCACTCTGAGAATGTGGTTTGCATTTGACCCTTGGCCTCCTGTCTCACAAGGTGCCAGAGGTGCCCAGCACACGTCAGAGCTGTGCGCCTGCTGCGTGTCACCTCCCCTGTGTGCCTGTCTAGGGGCAGCTGCTGCACAAGCTGTAATGTCTTACGGCACCAGAGGATTATGTGTCCTCAGCCACAACCCCAAACGCTTAATGGGGACCATGCTTAGGCTTGTGTAAATCAGTATCTCATATATAGGAACAATGTTAGAGCAGCTGAGGGCTGAACTCTGGTTTGCTCTGCTGATACAAGTGTCAGTCCATATTTCACGCTGTAGATTTGCAGATGGTGACATTTCCCTGACCGTATCCCTTGGGGCTTGGGACTGCACAGGGAGTGGACACCCATGCTGTGCACAGCTGCAGCCAGTGAGCTACAGCAATGAGCAAGCACTCTCTGAAGCTGTGAGTTGGCACGTAAGGCAAAAGCAACACTATTTAGCTAAAGGCACAGTGGTTTGATGGATTGGGGAGAGAAGAAAGCTTTCAGATCAAAGCCTGAGTGAATAAACTTTGGACTACTTTAGCAATGATGATTCCTATGACCCAACCAAAATAACCTAGCAATAATAAAGTGGGTTGACTACAACCATTAAGCAAACATAACGGGTCATGAACTTGCAGCCACAACATAGGAGACAGCAAAAATTGTGGCAGTTGTAGTACTGTGATATTCCGATTTTACTGAAGCAGAAAGGAAAGAAAGGACCTCGGTGTCAAATGAAGAAAAATTCTAATCCAAGGTTAGAAAAATTATCCCATCCGTGTGTTGGCAAGCACCATGCTTGGCAGCATACAGAGGCTCCTGGCAGGTTCTTTCATCCTCTGCAATGTGGAGCTCACAGCATGACCCAGGCAGAGGCAAAAAGATTAAACAGAAAGAGGCACTGGAGGTCTGAACAAACTCAAGTGACTCCATTACACCTCAGATTTGCCTCAGATGACAACAAGTAAGTTTAGTATCAAGCTGTACCCTAGGCAGGTGCTTCCCACCCTAGGCATTTGTCAGAGCTAAAGAGAAACTTGTGGAGTCGGGCTGGGTTTACCTTGTCACAGGACATGTTCTGTAGCATGAGGAATCTGTGCACCACTTTGCATCTGTCTTTTACTAATGAAGTCATTACACCTCTTAGGTATATAAGACCATTTTTTTCCAGTCAAAAAACTGGACATCTCTCAAAAGGACCTTCAGAGGATTCATGTAATCTTTCTTTTGCAGGAAATCCTAAATTGCTAAAAAAGTCTACTGATAGATGTTCTTCAAGACAAGGGAGACTGGAGAACAGGTACAACACAAGTAAATTCAATGCAGCCTTCTTCCATATTGCCTACTGTCTGCCACTATAAATACTTCTAGATGGAATACTTTCAGGTCTAAAAGGATAGTTAGTCACATGCCTTTTTAATCCTTTGGTTTGCTGAAGGCAGTACTAAAGTAGCCATTGGGAGCTTGGGGTAATGGTGCTGGCTACCTGATTTGGATATTTTCCCCTTTATAGGTGCTGGAAAAAGCCTATCCATTCATTTCTGTCAAGTGACCAAAGGACTCTTTGCTTGTACAACTTTCAGGATCTTTACTGCAAAAGTCCCTGGGCTCTATTACTGTTAGGAACAGAAAAATCCTTTCTGTATGTGCTGATACAGTTACTAAGATAGAATAATCAAAAATCAAAATAAGATGCAAGATTTTCTGGTCAACAAGAAGCACTTAGTGCAGGGCACCCCAATGAAGTGTACATCATCCACATAAATGCTTACAAGCAACAAACTAGACTGACCCTGTACAGCCCTAAAGGATCATGCTGAAACCTCCTTTCCTGTTGCAGAGGACATACCTGTTCATTCTCTGTAGCCCACACAAGTACGTTGGAATGACTGATCTCTGTATGCCCTGGAGGAGCCTGGAAGGCTGGGCAGAAATGAGGAAGGTCCTATTCATGTATAGTTTTTCCTAGGACCAGTTGCTTTTAAAACGCAGTTTCCAGTGTTCAGTTGAACTCTGTCCAGGCAGATTAGACCAAGCAAGTGTGGCAGTGATTTGCCCAAGGGGAATGTTGTTTTCTAACCCTGAGGAGCCAAGAAAGTGAATCTAAATTGTGCTTCAGCCTCTGCATTTAACAAAAAGATGTACCATACACAGAAATTTCCTTCCCATTCTCTCTGTAAGGCTTTCTTTCTGTCTAGCAAATCATGCCAGCATTAATCTTCCTTCTGTTGCTTGTGCAGTCTTTCCTCTTTTATGCCAGGCATGCAAACAACTCAGCAAAATTTCCTTTTAAAAATACCAACCCAATAATAAATGCCAGTTTTGTTTTCATTGTCTTCCTTTGGCTTTGGTGCATCTTGCTATTGGAATTCAGAAGCCAGCAACAGATCAAAGACCTAGTGACATTATTAAAGGATATGGAACAACCACTGAATTTTAAAACACACAGAACTTGTTTTCCAAGGCTGTGGGTGGGAAAGTCTTTTGTATTTCTATGGGATCTGTCTTCACTGTTTTATTTCTACTTTCTTTTACCTTCTGTCAGCCCCCAAAGACCTATTGACATCCCTGAGAAGCAACTTGATTGCATGCCCTTCACGGACTACACTAAGTTGTCTGTTCTCATAACTTTAGAAGATACTGATGCTTCTGCAGTACCTCCCATCCTGGTGAGGGAGAAATTACAAGTCAGTATAAGTGACTTAAAATGAACACACAGAGGAATATGAACAGTTCTTCTTGCTGAAAAACCAGACAGACCTGACTCCTTAATTTACTGCACACCAAGTTCAGGGAGACAGATTTGAGCTAGGACAGAAAAACAATGAGTTTAGAGGTGCACATACACTACTTGCCCTGTCTCTTGCTCCAGACTGTGAGATCTCTGCACCTCATTAAAGAAGCTTTTTCTCTCCTTCTCCTAAGTGCCAGTGCCCTCCCATGATCAGGTACAAGGCTGGTGGAATTGTGTTGGTATTTCTTCCCCCACAGTCTGCAAGTGCACATCTAGGAGCATCAGAAATAAACCACAGGAAAAAAATAACAACCTGCAACACATTTGAAGGTTGACTTTGAAGTCAGCTGATAATGTTTCCATGGAGATCAAATACTATGGAGTTGACAATGAATTCTCTTGTTGAGCTTTTGCTCCCGGGGGAAAAAAGCCCCAAAGAACAATACTTATAAATGACTACACTTTGCATTACAGTTGTGTTATTGACTTGCAAAAAACACATCTATATCCCACCCCTGTTTTCTTATGGAGACGTTAACTCTTAGGTCTCAACATTTCAATGCCAGTATTCACATAGAGGATCAGATAAATTCCTGAGGAACTGGGAAAAAATCTAGTGAAAATAATATTCTATAAGAAAAAAGATACTACTCTGCATTTGAACTTATGCTGTAAATGACAGTTATGATTCCCCTTGAGGAGTATTATAACATGAAATTATAAAAGGTGTTTTTTCAGTTGCTGTTATGCAGTGACGCACAGATATAAAAGTGGGCGATGTTTCATATTTCCAGGGAGTCTCCTATTTCCTTTTCAAAACAAGTGCCAGCATAAATAAATAAATGCAAAATATGTTGTTGGTGCACCAGAGAGCAGAGAGAAGTACTAGAAGTAAAGATGTAACACGGACCTCCACCTCTGCCTTTTAAGCCTTGTCCTGCCATCAACTGAGCAACTTCTTTCTAGGTGGGAAATGTCCAACAGGCCATCTGGGCATTATATTAACCCCAAAAGATGGCAAAGGGGATGTATGTCTGCCTGGGTGATTTCCTAAATATCTATTTTTTGAGTGAAAATAAGAAATTAGATAGCATTCAAAAGGCAAGTGGTAATGGTTGCTAAAGGCAGATTACTAATGGTTCACTGGTCTGATGAAGAAACACTTCCAGTTCTACCCCCATATCAGGATATGTATATGTACAGTGAACATGTATCCATACATACATGTCCAGACATGTATCTATCCCTATCCCAGTTTTGAAAGACAAGAGAAAAGAAAAGCCACACTTCAGACTCCAGAAACCTGGCCTAAAATGGGACCAAGGAACATAACCTTTAACTAGGTCTGTGAGAGACACCATAAACTATGCAGGGAGAGATGTTTTAAAGGAATCATAGAATTGCTTAGGTTGGAAAAAAATCTCAGCGATCATCAAGTCCAACCATTAACCCAGCACTGCCAAATCCACCACTAAACCACGTTTCTAAGTCTACACATCTCTTAAATGCCTCCAGTGATGGTGACCCCTCCTCTGGGCAGCCTGTTCCAATGCTCGACCAGCCTTTTGGTGCAGAGGATTTTCCTATTATTCAATCCAAAGCTTCCCTGGTACAATTTGAGGCCATTTCCTCTTGTTCTATCACTTGTTACTTGGAGAAGATACCAATCCCTTCATTGCTACAATTTCCTGTCAGGTAGTTGTGAAGAGGAATAAAGTCTCCCTTGAGCCTGCTTTTCTCCACAGTTGAGAACCCAAATTTCCTTGGCCACTCCCCATAAAGAGAGACAAATCCTTAAAAATGATTAAAAAGGACATTTTTAGAAACAGGTGGACTCTTATTCCTGAATATGAATGCTCTTGACCTTTCTACATTATTTCCTGATGGCCACAAAGCCTGCTTGACTGCTCCAAGCTCTGCTTCTCCTCACAGGTCCATGAAGACCCTCATCAACTCCTTTTCTGCCTCCCACAACACCCTCATCATGTGTTTCAGGGTTTTATACAATCAAGAGCCTTTGAGAGGTTTAAACATTTAAAGCCTATTAATACTGTACATTAACTCAAGCTAGTTCCAACTCAAAGCCTTAAATCACTTTAGAGCATAATGCAAAATTTAACTAAAAGCACAAGTAGGAACCAGAGTGTTCATGTGTGTGGTGGGGGAGGCATGGCAGAGGGGGGAATCATTTTGTTGTGCTGAGCCTGGTTTCAAAAACTTTCATAATCCATTTATGGCCTCTCTTTATGCAAACCAGCCTTTGTCTCCATCTGGAGGTCAATCCACATAAATAAATTCTCACAGTGGTCTGCAGGGAGTTTTGCCAAATTTTTAAGCTCCTCTGCAGTCATCAATAATTTAGTACCTCCCACAGGAATAAAACATGATTGGTATCTCATTTTTTTCCAGTCTTCCAAATTTTTGGATTATAAATACACTTCAAAACGGTCAAAGGTATTATGCCTTTGTGAAAACTATATTTATCCCAATCTTCACAGTTCACATCCCAGTAACTTACTGCAGCTCTCAGTTTTTCTAAAGATCACATGCTGCTGTTTAAGATCTATCGGCATACACTTGTGTGCACACATGTGCATTTACACTTGCCTTTCCACAGGGAAAAAAATAATTGATGTAAACTTTCTAAAACTATTCCTTGTTTTGGAAGAAGCATAAGAAACTGATTTCTCTCAAAGAATAATGTTGTATAAATTAAAAAAATAGATATGCTCACAGGAAATACCTTCCATATTCAGTGTTGTGGTTGATTATGTCACCACAAGTAAACATTTTGAAGAATGGGTAGACATCTTGATTATTACAGAAAAACAGAAAACCTTGTTGCTCTGTGGGACACTTCATATCTCCCAATGAGTTCCAAGAATGGATCTTACTATCTCCCTTTGTTTATCTTTCTCTTTGCTTCCTCTTGGCAGCTACTATGAAGGTACTTCATAACTGCCTAGGAGATGTCAGTCACAGAGCTTTGCCTTACACTTGCTGCATTAAATTGCTCCATTTTTGTTAAATTATTCAGCAGTGGAATGATTATTTTGAGACGGCAGGACCACAGTTGTGTGGAATAAATACTCTTATTCTCTACCGTTACATGCTATTTTCAAAGTACAGTGAGTTAAATTTGAGACTCAAATGACTCAACAGCTGGTAACAATCCATGGCTGTAAATATACAGATGCCTCAGTTGTCATCTCCTAACATATGCACAGCACAGGCGGAGGAAGCCCGGCACACAGGCTCGGGGATCTGGAAAGCAAGGCTCTGTGGAGGTGGGAGTGAAAGAGGATACAGACGTGTGCAGCACAGCTACACCGACAGTGGTGCTGCACGGGCTCCCAAGCCCTGTTTGCAGCCCCCCTTTCCAACGGGGTTGGCATGCCAGCCTGGCCATCAGCTCCTGGGCACAGCGAGTCGTGCTGTGACAGCTGATGGCACTGGCACAGAGCGTGGCCTCATCCCTGCTGGCACCTTGCGACAGCCCCGCATGAAGCGTGGCACAGCTGGGGCACAAGAAGGTGACCCAGTCTAAATGGTAGGTCTAAACTCCATCCTCTGGCTGTGAGGACAATAAAGCATTTTGTTGCCTTACCCCTGGACTGAGGAAAGAAATATTTTGGAATTATTTCTGAGAAGGCTGGAAATTACTTATTAAAAGCTATTTCTCCCTAGTTTAAAATTTTTTAAAAAGAACACACTCATAACATACATAAGTGGGTTTTTCTTTATTCCTTTAATAAATATTCTCTCTTGCATATCTGAAATAAAGCATTACATTGTGCCAACACACCTGCATAACTTAATTTTTTATTCCCTCTCACACGTCTTTCCTGACTGCTTATCTTTACTGCAGCAGCCAGCATTGGAAAGAATAGGTGATCACCTCTGCTGTGGGAAAGGTTTGAAGGTTTTCTAACCCTGACCTAGGTCCTCTGAGTATTGATAGGCTATGAAGAGTAACATCTCTGCAACACTCTTAGAGCGGGTCAGAAGAAGCCCAAATCAGTGGCAAAAGTGGAACTGGCAAATAGCACTTGAAACCTCCAGACTGGCAGATCATCATCAGTGGTGAGGAGGGAGGAGGAGAGGATGAAAGAAATTCTGGATGTTTTTGAAAGCAAATGCTAGAACAAAAAACCAGGCCAGAAGAATTCCATACTACTACTGTATGTGTACTGAATGTGTGCAGCATGGCTTTCAGGCTCTTCAGCACCAGTAGAAAAGGAAGTTTCAGACTCCCAAGCAAAGCTCCAAGCCCAGTACCTTGTGCAAAAATATCATTAGACAAAGACAAGAAATGAACTGCTGTATGAGACTCCAGATCATTTTCTTACAGATCTGCATGGTGAAGCCAAATCACATATGAGGGCATTTAACAGCTGGAATAATTTCCAAATAGACTAATTAGAAACTGAATTATTAATGGTAAAATTTCTAATTGGCTCAAAGCAAGGTTACAGTAAGAAACTCACTTGACTTTGCAAAGAATAATGAATACTTGCAAGGCCAGTAAAATTATATGCTTCTCTAAGGAAATTGTTAGCAAATGGGGAAAAAACCCTAAAGTCATCCTAAAGTGTATGTCACAAGAGAAAACTGGCAGAGACCTGATAAGAGTGATGAAAACAGGTAAAACAGTAAACAAGTGCAGAGATGATTTATTGCATTCATTTGCAGTAAATTTGGAACAAAATAAGACAATGCAGAAGTCTCTCCCTGAAGGGCTGCCTTGTTAGGCATGCAGTAAAACCCCTAACTATTTCACTGAAATGTGTTCTCAGTACAAATTACAGACTTACAAAAGGAAAATACATGGATGTGCAGCTGAAGGACAGAGCTGCAATAAGGATGATAAAATGTCATTCTTTGTCAGTCTTTTAATACATTTACAAAGGCAAGTTATGTAGCTTTGGCCAGGGATAATTGTGTGCTGAAGCAAGTACCAGAACATGATATGGGAAGTGCCATTTTGTATTTCCAGCTGGGACAACAGACAGCAGTTCAGCAGGGAGGTGCTCAAGGTAGGGAGAGGGAGGATGAAATCACTGCCAAAACACTGGATCATGCCACCAGGAGACAGGCACCTCAGTTTCCCCACAGCAGGCACTGATGAGGAGGAAAAGGGCTTTGAAGCATTTAGGTATGCCCTGCCCTCAAATTAGAAATAATGCAAGCCATATGGTATTTCAAAACAGCTGACTGAATCAGCTGACCTGGGAAAACATCAGGCTATCAGAGATTGTATTTAAAAGATGATTTTATAAAGCAACAGAAGATGTGGTGAGGTTGGGTTTGCATGACTGCAAACCTAGCAGAATCTGAGATGCTGAAACAAGAAAATCCTATGGATGAATGTGCTGGAGAACAGGTAGAAAAACCTAGGGCTAGATGAATCAACTTGTTCACTGATCATGATACAGGAAATATTCACAAACAACCTGATAGAGAACTGAAATAAGGGATTCCTGGAGACAATGGAATTTGCCTTGGTAGAGTCACCAGTTGTAGCATCTCAGCTCTTTGGAGCTGGAACTAAAACTGACATTTGACCTTGACAATATTGGCTAAATTAGATGTTGAGGGGGTGAAGGCACCAACCAAAAGAGCTGACAGGTTTGCCATGATAAGAAACCCAAACAAGTCAAGGATTTGAATAGATTCAAAAGAACTGCTCAAAGCCAGAAAATGTGAGCACCACTTCCTGGGAACTGATGAGGTGGCCACATCTAGACTTGAAAAAGCAAAGGCATAGTTTTGGTGCAAATAAATTTGCTTTGTCCAAAACACAATGTATAAAATAGCTCACATGCATTTCCTCAGGTAGATGTTTAACTGAATTCCTGTCAGCAGGAAAGCATCACATTTCCCTCACAGGACTCTGACATTTGGAAGTAGAGTTACAGATGCTCTTAAGGTTCCAGAAATTGTTATAAAATTTAAAAATTACTGGTTGGAGCTTTTACTGGTGCCCAGATTTTAAGTAATTTGCATGAACAGAAAACACAAGAACCTGCAAGAGGATGTGCTTGGAGTCATGTATAATTTGAGTGTGACCCACTTCTGTAATAGAATTAAACAGTCTCAAGTAAGATGAAAAAAATGAACTAATCACAGTGAAATTTAAGAGCACAGTTCCAAATGGAGAAACTCTCAAAAAGGGAAACTCTCCCATCCTGCAGGGTAAAATGATACTGACAATACTGGAATGTAATGACAACAGATAGTGTAATTCTGTGTACAGGAGGCTGTGCAACAGTACCATCATGCAAAATGAGATAAAAAGTGCTAAACATAATTTACAGTATCCATCTGGCTCTGTAGATGATGAGGGACTGAAAAAAAAAGTCCTACTGTGGTCAGGCAAACACTGTCATTCAAGATAAGGAATCCAAGTATAAATTGTACAATAAATACTAAAAATTATAGAAAAGAACTGTGGAAGCCGTAAGGGATCTGTGATTGCAGTTGATACAGATACATTTGGACTAAAGAGAAGAGATGAATTATTAATAATTTTTAGCTTGTTACAAAACATGCAGAATTGCAGTGTAAAACAGACTCTAAATCACAGTTTACATGTCTTGGATTCCGGATGAGCTAAAAACCCAGCAATGGCCTGCATTTCGTAAATGACTTGTTTCAGCAATTTGCTTGAGAAATTAGATCAAGCAGAGTAAAGCAAGTCCTTATGAGGCACTGCCACATGGGTTAGCAAGAGGACTGTTTGGTAAATATAATAAAGAACCAGAGGTCCAAGTAAACCTCGTCTGGTTTTATTAGATTATTATAGCACACTTCTCAGTGCTCTGCTGAGATTTCCTGTTCAAAGAATTATGGGCAATAAGGGACAAACCCCATAGATATGTTAAGCTGGCAACGTTTAAGCATTGCAGAAGAGCTATTTGTCTAGAAATAAAAACAGAAGAAATGCTACAAACATAGCCAATACAAGTGGTGTTGAAAATGGAAGGGAAGTTTAGATTTCAGTCTGATTCTATGGCTACCAATGGAACATAGTCTCCTCTCAGCTGCAATGAGGTCAGATGGCAGAAACTTTCCAAAGCAGTTCTCCCATTATTGGATCTGAGGAAGAGTTAGGCAAAACTAAGAGACACTCTGGATCCATGCACTTTAAGAAACAGTACAGTAATATGTTGACAGCATTTATGGCATGACAGAAGCAACAGTTTTGATTTCAAACACCATCCAGCAATAAAAAAGTTTAAATTAAAAGACTGTAAAGTCTTTTACTGTAAAGTAAAAAAATTAAAAGTTTAAATTAATTACTGACTGTAAAAGGAATGACTGTAACACGTGACACAGTCTGAAAACGTTGATAGCTACTGACTTTTAGATTAGATGGCTCTAGTTGTGTATTTTATTAACTGACTGCTTCAGTTTGTAGATGTTACTTTATGCCTATTTACTGTTAAAAGATATCAGTATAGCAGTTGCTATTGACTTGTGCAAAACAAGTAAGGGAGTAACCTTTGGATAATACTGATCCACATGTCTGCGCTGAAGCAGAAAATAAGTTTGATCTCCTCCCAGCATATCTTTATTTATAATATTACACATCTTGACAGAATTTGTCAGATAAAATAATCTGGTGCCTCTCATTTCAATTAGTTTCAGGTTCCAACTGCTGGATCTGGTTATTATTTTGTCTATGCAAAGAGCATGCTACCATCAGATGGCTTCTCACTACATAGGTACTTCCACTCTCTGTTCAAGTCAATTATAAACCTTCTGGTAAACAGTTTCAAGCAATTGGCTTTTTGTGGCATGCTGTCTTTTTCTTGTTTTTCAAACCACAAGTCATTTTTGTAGCTCTTCTGCAAACCTCTCCCACTCTTTCCACATCCTTCTTTAGCATCGACACCTGATTAGGATGTCCAGAAATAGTTTTGCTTAGCCCAGAGATAACCCCACCTCATGGTCTCATTGCATATTCCATAAACACATTTAGCAGCTGCATTGCACTGAGAGCTCCTGTGCAGCTGGATGATCCCAGCATCCACGATTCCAGAGACCTCTCCAGAAGCCACTGCTCTCTGGGAGGGAGCAGCTTGTTCCATGGGGATGACTGAAGCTGTTCCCAGTTGCATGACCTTGGCTCTGTCTCCACTGAAATGTGTGTTGTTTGAGCATGCCAAAAGATGGCTCTGTAAGCTGTGAGTGACCCATTCCACTACACATGGTTAAAACTGAATCTCTTTTCACCTGAAATCTTTATCAGTCATCTTTCAAACCACTCACAAATAATGCTGAGCCAAAACATAATCTCTGCAGCTGCACTGGAAACCAACCCATATAAAATGATTATTTCTGAATAGTAAACAAGACATAGCTAATTTCTAGTAAATTTATTTTTTCTGTATTTGAATAGTATATTCCTAATGTTTTAATCTGAATGTTGTGCTGTAGTAACTTAAATACCACTCAGATATCTGAGCAGATTAGGGCAAAATGGCCCCTGTGCAAACTAAGCTTTTAAATAAATAAGAAACACCAAGCTCATCTGGCAAGCCATTGCCTATAATGTTTTGACACCCACAACAAACCATTTACAGACATCCCCATGAAGACCAGTGCGTGCTTGCACAAGGTTCTAGCAGATTTCAAATGTGTTTTTGGGTACAGAGAGAACTGATGTCTAATGTCACCAGCACAACATCACTAGTACATAAATACTTGTTACTGCAGCACTTAACTCCTCTTCTGGGACTACAGAATCTTTCCTCTATGTCACACACACAGAACAGATAAACAGATGATAAAATGCACTGAAGTGATGATCTGCCTGGAGGGCAAAAACCCAGCTAAACAAAAATCACCAACAGAGAAAAGAATAGAGAACAGTAGTAGTGGTGTTCACTTTGAGACATTCACCCAAGCACTGTGTTTGGGACTTGACTCTCACACCGTTCATTTCAAGTAACTATGCCTTGAATTTGCTGCTAACAAAAATTTGGATGGCATCTGTAGTAAGGAAGGCTGATACATTACATGGGAAATGTTGGGTGACCTTGAGGGCTACTGTAGTAGGAATGGGAGGAAGTTCAAAAGCACAGAGTGTCAGGGCATATACCTGGGGAATAATAAACAAAACCTCTGCTGTAATTTGGGAGAGCATCAGTAGGAAAGTACAAAGAAAGGCCTGCATGTCTCATCCAGCTGCAGGATGACTGTGGGTCTCCAGTGTGATACAACATGAAAAAAGCAAATACAACCACAAAATACTTCAGGCAAGGAATTACCAGCGGGGAAGGAAACCATCACATTACTTATACAAGGCATTGATTAGACTTTGTTAGGGAATGGTCCTGCTCATCCATATTTGAGAAAGGCAAGTATAAAGAGGAACAGGTGGCAGAAAGGGCTGCTGGATTGATAATTGTTCTTACAGAGAGAAGTCTACAGGAAAGTACATGTAGAGTGGGAAAAGGAAAACAGAGAATGCTCTTCATAGGTACAGCAAAGAAAGAGAGATGTAAACTAAAGGTTACATTTGACTCAAGAATAACTGATGAGTAATAAATATAGATTGTAACTCTCAGCACAGTTTCTAGGTATCAAAGTGTCCCACTGTAAAATAGGATAGTTGGTGGGAGTAACATCTTCATAATCTTTGGATTTTTGTTACTGAGCTTACTAAGTTACAGTGTTACTTCCAACAAGGGAGTACTGTACTAAAAAACTCAGATTATCCTTTTTACTACAATGAGTTACATACAGTCCAGACAATTTTTGTGATGGAAGTTAAATGTAACTATGGCTGGGTGATCCTAAATATGCACCAAAAGAGCTCGGAATGAAACCAAGTCCAGATCAAGTAAAAAATCTCTGAAAACATATTTTCAGTGACTTAGAAAAGGAGGGACAGGTGGAAAGAGGGAACATGCAAACAACAAGAAAAATGCATTTCTTCAAACACCACCATCCTTACCTCCCATGAGGAAGAGAAGCCCTGCCACATACTGCATAAGGCCTCGATCCCAACAGCACCCCAGCACGCCGATAATCCATCCAAAGAGGATGATGGCCACAGCCATGCCCATAAAGCCAGCTGTCATCCTGCGCAGATCTGCAGTGGGAAAGCCAGAAAAACAACATGAGTGGGAACAGTGATAAATCAGCATCATCAGGGGTTCATAACAGTCTTAATCGAAAACGCTACTGATCTGCAAGGGCTTCAGTGTGTGTTGGTATGGGATGATTTAAGTAAGGATGATTCAAAGCAAGGACAAACCATAAATTTAGTCACTAACTTGGGCTGGGGAGAGAGAGAGCAGGTGACAATTTTACCACACAATGAAGCTCAGTGCAGATGCACCCAAGTGACTTGTGACAGCTTGCTCAGGAGCTAGAAGTTGTAAAATAGCCTCAGTGCAATGCTGTGCCTAATAACTCCACTCTCCGAGCACTAGCACAACATCTGTTTACATCTTGCCTTCTCATCTCTGTCCATTCGTCGTCACCCTGCTCAAATTGATCAGCAAAGCAGTTTCTATGCTTTGCACCATCACAGATATGACAGAAGATTCATCTCAATTGTCACCCCCTGTGTGATTTTGGGAAGTCACTGAGCCCCTCTGGGCCACAGCTTCCGACGTGTAGGTTGGGTCATAGCACACAGTGGTACCTGTGGTACCTGCAGAACAGCGAGGCACTCCGATATTCTGGTGTCAGACATCATTAGATGCACTCCAGATACACGGCTGGGACAGAGGACACATCATTGCCCTCTCCTGTACCTAGATTGGTGAGAATGTTTTTGACTGCTCCAGGGAGCACTAAGAGTAGGAGGAGGGCAGGGTCCTGCAGCAAAACATTT